>LNAC01001321.1:182457-202824 GCA_002007465.1 Ailurus styani | reverse complement strand
CCTTGTGATCTCTCTCCCTCTGTGAAATAAATAAAATCTTAAAAAAAAAAAAAAGAAAAGTAACCAAATAAATACTGGAGGAACAATAAATAAATACCAGCTACTTAGCTCATAAGGAAATTGTGGTGATCAGTGAGTGACCACATAGCATTTCACGACCTTATAATAAAAGTAGCTATACAAGCATAAATCACCATTACGATCAGGACTTGAAGCCCAAAATATCTCATCAGACTGTCTAATGGGCATATTTATTAGCTGCCTACAGGAGCTGATAGGATTTCTTGAATGTTTTAGTCATGTTTCAGCACCCAGGCCCGCATAATCATGTCACAACAATTCACCACAATTAAGTAAATGGAAATTCTCTCACTTTAAAAGCTGGTTGATTAGTAGCTCTTAATATTTATTATACAAGTTTATGTATTACTAGATTCTAGAACTAATGAAGATGGTTTTAATGCTTCCAACTAATATTTTCAATATTAACTAAGGTAATCGATTTGTCCAATTTTAAGCAGCATAGCTCCATAAATGAGATATTTGGTATGGAACCTGATTTAAAATGCATTCTTCTCTCAAGTGATTGAATAGTGGTAATGAAAATTTATAATTTGTAGTATATTACAGACGGAAGTGAATTGAATTTCTCTTTCAAAATTATGCATGGTTCAAAATCTTTTGTGCTCTAACACACAGAAACTGGCAGACAAATGCAATTACATTAGATATGCTGTCATCCAGAACATCTGAAGAATGCTATTTATCCAATCTCATCAATTTAAACTTACTTTACTACCATAGCTGAGTACAAATACCAGGGCATGACCACCACATTAATACCATGAGGCTATCCCAAATGCCATTTCTGGAAATCAATGGAGAGAATTTTATTGAGTTCAGGCTATTTCACTTGAAGGCAATTGTCAAAATCAATCTGTGTCTAACTTAGATTTCTAACTTAATTTGTAAGTTGATTTATACCTACAATGCTTGCAGATTAGATAGGTGATTAAGAAGCATTGATTTATTCTCAGAAAAAGTGGACCTTTCAAATAAATTGCATTATTACTTTTCACAAAAATTAACACACAGTATTTCCAAAACATAAATTATTCAGTAGAAGTAATAAAGGAGAGCCCCCGTTTTGTTAAAAGCCATTTCAATGATGGTATGACAATTTTGTAGCTTTTAGACAATTTTGTTGCATTTAGAAAATCTGTGACTCATCAGAATATACAGGTTGTAAACTGACATAAAATTGTTCTCTACTGAATGTAGGGTTCAGTGGATATAAAGATAGATAAATATCATGCTACTTTAGCTTTGAAACTCTAATATAAATGCAATGAATTGTTTGTTAAAAGACAAACCTATGGCTCATTTCACCTGCCAAGACTGTTTAGGTATACTCATTATAAACCTGCATGTTATAAACCGAACTTACTTAAACTAAAAACCTTCATGTGTTCTGCCCCAGAGTATAGAAACCAACTTCTGTTCTCAATTTAAAAACCGGGAGCTCTGGTCATGGAACGTAAGGAATAAGAAAATTTGAAAGGACCTCAGATCACGGGTTTCTTAACAACTTCAACCTACCACTGTACTTTTGAAAATGAATACAAATTTTATAATTAGCTACAAATTAATTTTATTTGTTTTTATCCCCCAAAAGATATCACTAGAATCAACTGAATTTTTTTATTACCATAAAAGTAGCATTCTACATAAGGCTGAAATTATAAACAATGAATACATCTTTTTCCAAATATTATTTTGGGGGCATCAGGGTGGCTCCGTTGGTTAAGCATCTGACTCTTGATTTCAGCTCCAGTCATGATCTCAGGGTCGTGAGGCTGAGCCCGGGCTCCAGACTGGACGTGGAGCCTGCTTGAGAGTCTCTCTCCCTCTGCCCTTCCACCCCCGCCCCNAAAAAAAAAAAAAAAAAAAAAAAAAAGCCTTTGAAGCCTCCTAACTTGGTCAGGTGATCTCTGTCCGATCCCAACCATAAATATTCACAGCAGTAGATCAGAGGATGGGGCAGGCATCCTTCCAGCCCTGTGCCTGTGAACAGTCTGTGTTATACTCACACCACATACCATTTGTGACATTTATCCCATCCCCTTAACAGCCCCCTCCTGAGACATCAGTTTCTTTGCTAGAACCAGAACCCAGGGCAGTTCATCACACCCACCTTGTGCAATTATCCTCACTGCCACAGCTCCTTTTCCCCTACCTGCTCTATTCATTTATTCACCCAAACTCTAGCACTCCTAAAATAAATCAAACACTATCTCCAAATTAAGGCAGACCCTAAGAACTACTGCTATATGACTCCTGTGAATTCCCAACAGCATCTATTACAAATGCCTCTTCAAGACCCCATCTCACTATAACCCACTCTGCTCTCACTGGAAAGTCTCTCTCAGTGGAAAGCCTTGTCTGCTACTGCACATGGACAATGAAGCTAAGGAAGAGAGGACTCCCTCAGCTTTCTGCCCATCTTATCTCCTTTCTGCCCATCTCAGAGGTAAAGGAGACCTTCCCAACTTTCCATTCTACTGCTCAAGATTAATTGCACTGCATCCGCTCTTGGGCTGGTCCCTTCCTAACTGGTGAATTCTCTGCTGCTCCAGTTATTCTATCCTGTATGTTCCCGCCCTGTTTCCTGCCTGCCTACATACAGTCAAGTAGAAGACCCGTGTCAACCCTCTTCTACCTACCATGCATAGCCTCCTTCTCTTGACAACGGTACTTTTTGGAAGAACAGTCACATCACTTACCATTTGCTATACCCACATCTTCATTTCCAATTATTTTAATTATTTCAATTCACTAAAGCCATTTTTAGCCCCTATTTCTCACAGAATGTACTTTGACAAGGGCGAAAATGACTAATCCCATTATCTGAAATACCATGAATTCTTTTTTTTTTAAGATTTTATTGATTTGAAAGAGAGAGAGAGAGCAAGCATGAGCAAAGGGAGGGGCATAAGGAGAGGGAGAAGAAGGCTCCCCACTGAGAAGGAGCCCAATGCAGGACTCCATCTCAGGACTCCAGGATCATGACCTGAGTTGAAGGCAGACATTTAACTGACTGAGCCACCAAGGTGCCCCACCATGAATCCTTTTTTTTGTACATCTTACTTGTCCTCTCTACGAGTATTAACACATAGATGACTGCTTTCCATTCTTCCATGAACTTGTAACCACCACCTCTCTTAGTTCTCCACTCCAATTTGGCAATTCCTTCTCCATCTCTTCTCTGGGCTGCTTTTATTTTCCTCAGCCCCTAGGTGCACAGGTCCATCACTGGCTTTCTTCTAATCCTACCAAAATAATATAATCAACTTCCATGATTTCATGTACCATATATGTAGCTCCCAGGTTAATCTTCTTAGCAAAATTCTACTGAACACCTTCTATCCAAAGGCTTTCTGCTGGGTACTGGGTTAGTTCATATGTCATCTGTCATATGTCATATATCACCTGGCTCTTTCAATGGCATCTCAAATCCAGCATCACAAAAACAATATTTTGTCCTAAAATCTGCTTATATTTAGACTTCTTTTCTTGTATATTGATGTTACCCAGTCATCCTGGCAAAAAATAATAATAATAATAATAATTATACTAGTTCCTTCTCTCTCACACCCAGAAATCACTAACCAGTCAATCTAATTGACTTTATACTTGTTACCTGTCATTTCTTCATCACTCCTGCAGTATCATGTTATTTCATACATTGTTCCTAAAATTTGCTCTGCACCTCTACTTTTACAACCTTCCAATCCATCCTCCACAAGATTATTTTACAAAAACATTAATGTAATATATGGCTTGCTGATCACATTCTTTATGAAGAACTCAGGAAAACATCTAAACCCCCTGCATGGTATAAAAAACCTTTCATCGCTAGTGCTAGGAAATGACAGCTACACCTTACCAGTGCTTACTATGTGACATTATGCTAAGCACTAAAAACACATTATATTATTTATTATCAGTAAACTGCTGGGAAGAAGATGGAACTGTCACAATGGTTAATTTTGTGTCAACTTGACTGGGCTACAAGATGCCCAGATATCTGGCTAAATATCATTTTTGGGTCTGTCTGTGAGGGTGCTTCTGGAAGAGAACAGTATGTAAATTGGTAGGCTGAGTAAAAGAGATTACCCTCCCCAATGTGGGAGGCCATAATACAATCTGTTAAGGGTCTGAATAGAACAAAAAGAGTAAGGCAAGCTCTCCCTTTCTGCCTGACTGTGAGCTGGGACATGGGTCAGGCTGGGACTTCCACCACCAGCACTCCTGGATCTCAGGCCTTTGGACTCAGACTGGAACTACACCCCTGGCTTTCCTGGGTCTCCAGCTTTCCAGTGGGAGATCATGAGACTTCTCGGTCTCCACAATCATGTGAGTCAATTACTCATAATTCTGTCTATTTATCCTTCTATCCACCTATCCACCTATCTATCTATCTATCTATCTATCTATCTATCTATCTATCTATCTTATATCCTTTTGGTTCTATATCTCTGGAGAACCTTAACACAATTATTATCCTCATTTAAAAGATGATAAAATTTAAAACAATCAGAGAAATCAATTGCTTGAAGTCACAAAGTGACTAAGTGACAGAGATAAGATTTACCCAACTGACTGCATCCCAGGAGATGCTCTTAACTACAGGGCTATACCACCTCCCTCCCTGTTCCAGATCTACTCTGTTCTAGTATTCTCCATTCTGGCCAGGACAACTCTTTTAGAAGATTCCAACATGCATGTCCAGATCTTCATCTGGAGTATCTTTTCTCACTTGTACCCTCTGAGAAAACACTGCCTCATCTTGAACATGCACCACAAATACCATGCCCTTTGTGGTTTGTAAATCTGCTTTGAAAACAATTCCCAAACACTGATTGCTAAAATGCAAACAGAGACAGATTTTGGTATAATTCCAAAATCTTGAGGTATGTGATATGTTTCTTGAGGTATGTGATATTAGGAAATGGTTCTTATTTGGTACAAATAGGAAAAGGATTTTTTTAAAAGATTTTATTTATTTATTGACAGAGAGAGAGAGATACAAGTAGGCAGAGAGGCAGGCAGGGAGAGAGGAGGAAGCAGGCTTCCTGCTGAGCAGAGAGCCCAATGTGGGACTCGATCCCAGGACCCTGAGATCATGACCTGAGCCACCTAGGCACCCCGGAAAAGGATATTTTTAAATGAGCCTCATCGACTTATATTTACATTATCATAAAGTAGGTAATAATTTGGCCAACAACATTGGAGATGATAATAGGACAGATAAACAGCCTTCCAAAATCAACACATTTACATATATACATTTACCAAAATAAGAGTGACCCAACCTTGGCACACTATATTCAAGTGAAAGAACATTGACTTTGGAGTCTAACCCACCGGGATTTTAAACTATTTCTACCACTTACCACTACGTATCCTAGAATATGATACTTGAACCTCTGAACCTCAGTTTCTCTATTTTTAAAATAGAAGTAAAATAACTAGATCATAGAGTTTTTGCCAGGATTAAATGAGAAAATGCTGATAAAGATCCACACGTGGCTGCAGGAATACATAAATGTGAATTTCCTTCCAATTTCTATTTATCCACTTCCCTTCAGGGCTGCTACTCAAAAACATCAGAATCAGCTATATTACAGACTCTTTAATAAGACCTTATTGGAGCAACTGAAATATTTGTCACATCCATTACTTTACCTTGATAAATTGGGACTACCACATTTGGGGACTGGAAAGAGTAGGAAACTAAAGGGATCACTTCAATAAACATGGCAGATCCCTTATGAAAAGCTGCCAGAGTTAAATATCACCACTGATTAACTCATGCTCAATTTGTATCTTTATTGATACAGAGGAAAAACCTCCTGATCAATAGTAGCATTTAAGTTAACCCAGTTACCTTTTTAGCAAGAAGCAACAGACAGAACTTGAAAAACACTGGTGAGTAATATTTAAGCCATTCATAAACTGCTCCTCTGAACAGAGTTCAGGGTGGGGATGGAGGAACACCCCATGAGCAAAGTTAAAGAGCTGCCCTCCATGAACTTAGAGTATGTAGTTAAGAAAACAGAATGAGAACATGAGCTTGAGCATGAGAGAGATAGAAACAGAGAGACAGAGACAGAGAAACCAGTCTCCCAGTTTTGCCTCTGAACTTGAAAGCAATCCGGGTGGTAACAACTGGGAGGACTTCTGGCAGGAGTGGTGGAATCTTCAGGAGCTCGGAAACACCAAATTGAGGCCAGTATGACTGTGGCAGCTGCAAGCTCCACACAATTAGAATGTTGGCAAGTGGAGCAGAAAACAGAGCCAGGAATAATACTGAGTAGCAGCAGAGTCTCTAAACCTGACCATTCCTCCACATGTTTTAAACATATGTTTAGCTCAGCAGGGGTCATGGTGACAGCTGAAAAGCCCCTTCAGAAGCTGTCAGAAATGGCATTTGTGAAAGCCTCTTAGTGCCTTAATGTGCCAAGAAGGGTGTTTTTCTCTCATGTTAGCAAGAAATATGCCTGAGAAAACGCAGCATGCAGGCCCAGGGGGTGAGTGAGCTGTCACTGAGAGAGCAGGATATCTCCCTTAGGCCAGGCCACTAGTCCAACTCCCGTGGCCTCTGGAGACCATCACCTCATCATGACACTGTCTGACTTCCCCACAAGTCACCTAGAAATACCCAAATGTCACTGGAACTGCTCGGCTTTCAGGTCTCCAAAAAAAACACCACACCACTTGTCTCACATAGTATACCTCAATAAAGACTATTTAGAGTAGGTAATTTGTTATTTTGAAACTGAATAATCAAAAAAAAAAATCAATTCCTGGGGCGCACCTGGGTGGCAAAGTCAGTTAAGCATCTGACTCTTGGTTTTTGGCTCAGGTCATAATCTCAGGGTCATGAGATTAAGCCCTGCATCAGGCTCTGCACTCAGCACAGAGTCTGCTTAAGATTCTTTCTCTCTCTCCCTCTGCCCCCTCCCCTAAAGTAAATAAACAAATCTCAAAAAAAAAAAAAAGTTTTATCAATTCCTGTTATTATCATGTAGAGCAGGAAAGCCACTGGAGTAGCTGCATTGAGAGTTTACAATTATGCATGCCTCTCCAAGGTCACAGAATGACCATTTTCCTTATTTGGTCCCTTCTTTTGCTTAACTATTTTACAAAATAATAATACACCAAAGCTCTGGCTCTGCAAATATGTTTTTAAATTCAAGCTTTTTTAAAACACTTAATTAGAAAAAATAAACTGAATTGAAATAACTTTTTAAAACAAAGCAAAGGGGCGCCTGGGTGGCTCAATTGCTTCAGTGGCTGCCTTTGGCTCAGGTCATGATTCTAGGGTCCTGGGATTGAACCCCACATCGGAGTCCCTGCTCAGCAGAGATCCTGCTATTTTTTTTTAAGATTTTTATTTATTTATTTGACAGAGAGAGACAGCAAGAGACAGAACACAAGCAGGGGGGGTGGGAGAGGGAAAAGCAGGCCCCCCGCAGAGCAGGGAGCCTGATGCCACCCAGGCGCCCCGAGAGCCTGCTTCTCTCTCTCCCTCCGCCAGCCGCTCTGCTTACTTGTGCTATCTCTCTGACAAATAATAAATAAATAAATAAATAAATAATCTAAAAAAATAGAAATAATCATCATTTCATGTAACCATTTGAAATTAAATGAATGTTTCATAAAAATTCACGGCTAAAAATAGCACCAAGTCACTACTCCTATTTCTGAATCAAAGACCAAGGGCCACATTTCAACAAATTAGAATAGATTAGTTTTTTCAAAGACAGATTTAAGAATCCCAAACTCTATCTTCTTGGTATCATAATGAAAATTCAGTTATTACCCAAACATCTAGAAACCTGCGTCTCTTGCCTCCTGCCGCCCCCAGGTCATTCTTTCATTCACTGTTGCAGAGCTGCCACCCAAAATTCCGTCTCTAAAGCCAAAAACAGGAGGCAATTTATCTTAAAAACCTAGCCAAGTGTTGGAGTGATTCTGAAAACCTGGAAGAAAGTTCCCCATGGCGATACAAACATGACAATAAAGTCAAACCCGCTGAAGGAAGTTAAATTCTCACAGTCAGAACATAAAAAGTTTCCTACAGCCCAGGACTACAGCTCTGTTAACAGCATCACAAGAATAAATGGCAAAGCATTTAATTATTTGCCTTGAAATAAGCCTGCAAATTTGAAGATGAATGCCCCAAGAGCAAAGATACTCAAATGTACATTTATTTCACTGGAGTTTTTTAAATGGTGGGGGTTTAGAGTATAAATCATTTATTGGGTTACTAAATTTCATAAATTTATCAGACATATTTCCAATTATTTACAAAATAAATGTACCTCTTTCAAATATCAAAAAGTGCTCTTATTCCTCACATTCTAAGATTTGATAACTAAACACCACCTTTTACAAACCTTTGATTGATCAATTTATTTTTCCACTTTAACATTTCTTCCCTAAGTCTTTTAATACCAAAAAGGTGGTATACCCTAGTGCTTAAAACTATCCTATCTGGTCTCCAGTCCCAGCTCTGCTACGGATTCAGTGAAGTCCTTGAGCAGGTGAGTCTACTTCTACGTCAATCTCCCTACATCCCCTCACCTTTAAAATAGGGTAGTGATAAAAAAAGCTTATGTTGTTGTGAGAGTTTTAAACAGATGCATTCACCATTTATTATGCACTATTATTATCATGAATATTTATCTCTTTCATTTGTTCTTAAATAGCCAGCATTTTCGGGGGAATCAATCCCTTCTACTTATCTACTTTTAGATGTTATTACCATAGTTTAAACTGGCTAGATCTCAAAAAATTTTAGATATAACCAATCATTGGAGGCCAAATGTAGCAGACAACAAAGTCTAACAAACAGAACCTATTCCAGCCAGACAACAGACAGGTGGGGGAATAAAAACGAGCTTAAGACAGTTGATTGGTTAAAGAGAAGAACCATACAAGTCTGAATAGAACTATTAGCAGGCAAGAAATCTTCATCTTCTGATACTGTTCCAAATAAACAAAGGAATTTTTTTTTCCTTTTAAGGATCCAAGAACAGCTTAGAAAAACATCACATTTCATCATATTACAGTATTGGTTACTAAGCAAAATACTTTCAGATACTGACAAGATATGGGGCACCTGGATGGCTCAGTCGTTAAGCATCTGCCTTCAGCTCAGGTCATGATCCCAGGATCCTGGGATCAAGCCCCACATCAGGCTCCCTTGCTCAGCGGGAAGCCTGCTTCTCCCTCCCCCACTCCCCGTGCTTATGTTCCCTCTCTTGCTGCGTCTCTCTCAAATAAATAAATAAAATCTCAAAAAAAATATATTGACAAGATAACAGAAATTACCAAGTAAGGTCCTTCCTCAAAGCTACAAAATTTTTCTGTCTTTTCACCAATCTTATGATTCATAAATATTTCAATTATATTGGAGAGATTTTTTTTTTCTCGTGGGTTTCATCTCCTATAGAGAGTGGTACAATATTTTCTCTATGACTTGTCATCATGGTGGTAATAGCAGCCACTGGAAATTCTGACCCCAAATAGCCAAAGCAATCCTGAGAAAGAAGAATAAAGTTTAAGGTATTATAATCCCAGATTTCAAGATACACTACAAAGCTGTAGTAATCAAAACAGTATGATACTAGCACAAAAACAGACACATAGATCAGCAGAACAGAATTGAGTCCAGAAAAAAACCCACACTTTTATGATGAATTAATCTATGAAAGAGGAGGCAAGAATATACAATTGGTAAAAGACAGTCTCTTTAACAAATGGTGTCGGGAAAACTGGACGACTACATGCAAAAGAATGAAACTGGACTACTTTCCCACACCATACACAAAAACAAACTCATATATTAAAGACCTAAATGTGAGGGTGCCTGGGTGGCTCAGTCATTAAGCGTTTGCCTTCAGCTCAGGTCATGATCCCAGAGTCCTGGATCGAGCCCCATATCGGGCTCCCTGCTCGGCAGGAAGTTTGCTTCTCCCTCTCTCACTCCCCCTGCTGTGTTCCTCTCTCTCTCTCTCTCTCTCTCTCTCTCTCTCTCTCTCTCTCTGTCAAATAAATAAATAAATAATCTTAAAAAAAAAAAGACCTAAATGTGAGACCTGAAACCATAAAATTCCTAGAATTAGAAGGAAAACATAGGCAGTAGAAAGAAAACAATAGGCAGTAACTTCTGTGACGTTGGCCAGAGAAAAATTTTTCCAGATATGTCTCCTCAGGCACAGGAAACAATAATAAAATTAAACTATTGGGACTATACCAGAAAAAAAACCTTTTGTACAGTGAAGGAAACCATTCAGCAAAACAAAAAGGCCACCTACTCAATGGAAGAAGATATCTGCAAATGATATATCCAATAAGGGGTTAATATCTAAAATACGTGGAGAATATAACTCAACACCAAAAAAAAAAACACACAAATAATCTGATAAAAAAGTGGGCAGAGGTCCTGAATAGTCATTTTTCCAAAGAAGATATACAGATTGCCAACAGACACATGGAAAGATACTCAACATCAGTAATCATCAAGGAAATGCAAATTGAAACCAAAATGAGGTACCACTTCACACGTCAGAAAGGCTAAAATCAAAACACAAGACATAACAAGTGTTGGCAAGAACGTGAAGAAAAAGGAACCCTTGTGCACCATTGGTGGGAATGCAAAGTGGCGCGGCCACTATGGAAAAGTGGCGCCGCCAGTATGGAAGTTCCTCATAAAATTAAAAACAGAAATACCATATGATCCAGTAATTCCACTGCTGGGTACTTACTCAAAGAATACAAAAACACTAATTTGCAAAGATGTATGTGCCCCTATGTTTACTATAGCATTATTTACAATAGCCAAATTACGGGCGCTGTCCAAGTGTCCATCGAAAGATGAATGGATAAAGAAAATGCGGTGTACATATTCTACAATGGAATATTACTCAGCCATAGAAAATAATGAAATCTTGCCATTTGCAATGACATGGATGGACCTAGAGGGTATAACGCTATGTAAAATAAGTCAGAGAAAGACAAATACCACGTGATTTCACTCATGTGGAATTTAAGAAACAAAACAAAGAAAAAAAGGAGACAAACCAAAAAGCAGACTCCTAAATACAGAGAATAAATGGTGATTGCCAGAGGGGAGGTGGGGGAGGGATGGGTGAAATAGGTGAAGGGGATTAAGAGTACACATATCTTGATGAGCACTGAGTAATGTATAGAATTGTTGAATCAGTATTATATTGTTCACCTGAAACTAAATAACAATGTATGTTAATTATACTTGAATTTATAAATAAACACCCAACATATGCACACCTTTCACATTTGTTAAAGGACTTTTCTTATATTATCTCATGTAATCTTCACAACAAACAGAAGAAGAAGGAAGTCTATTTTTCCAGTACAGGAAGAAACTGAAGCCCAGATAGATGGTTTCTCTCACTTCTGATGCAATTTTTTCCCACCACTGATGCTGGGCCTTACATCCAGGCTGCACCCAGGACTGCCATACATATTGCCTTGCTGTCAACATGGACTCGATGTATACTATCTCCCTATCTCATCTTGGTGACAAAGTCTTCTGGCTTGTGGACTCGGTGTATACTATCTCCCTATCTCATCTTGGTGACAAAGTCTTCTGGCTTAGGGCTTATTAAATTCTAACCCAGCTCCAGCATTCCCAAATAAGATTGCCAAGAGTTATTTAACCTAAGTCTTTCTACCAGCTTGTGGTTAATCATGTGCATGTCATCTGCCCCAGTGAATTAGATTAGAAACCAAAATAACAGTAACAATATTAATAACAGCAACCACAAGGCAGCACTATGACAACATTTCATCCGCAATATATTTCATCCTCACGACAACCCTGCAAGGTAAGTTATTATAAAATACCAGTTCCTTCAGGATAATATCAAATTCTAAAGATGATCTCATTTATATCAATAAACAAAAACCTCTTGCTTGGCTTGTCTATCATCAAATAAATACCATCCACTCTAAGTGAACATCTAAGAATAGAGAACAAACAGCACATTAGAGATCTCTCTCCTCTGAGATTGGCTCCATTTTCCTCTTCTCTGATTTACCTCCAGGGGGCAGTACAGTCTGATGATAGGCTGCGGAGTCAGAATCCCCAGGCTGAAATCCCCGCTCTGTCAGTTTCAGTTACACAAACTAGGACAAGTTAGTTATCCTGAGCCTTAGTTTCTCAGGCATGAAATGAAGAAACAGACAGAACCTACTTCATATGATTATTATGAGGATGAAATGAGAAAATGACCACTATATAACAAGGGTTCCATCAATACTTGTTTGCTGTTATTATACGTTATCATTGTGTTAGCCTTTCCTGTGATATCATCACCAAGCATAATTTATTCACCTAATATATTTTAAGCACCTAATATTTGTTAGACACTGCAGATGATAAGGCTAAAAACACAACCCATTCCCTCATCTCTGTAAGTTCACAGAGCATCCAGAGAAAACATACTTATAAATAGATACTAAGTCCTGCAAAGGTAGAAGGGTGGGTGTCTTCACCTCCAACAGGGTAAGTCAAGGGCAGGGAGCAGGAAGCTTCCTTGCCACTGTTGGACAATGGATAGATAGAGTTGAAAATGCCCACCTCCCAATCTCCTGATACATACACCCCTCCCCCAACACACATCAGGCACCATCCCTAGCTGTTTGGACAAACAAACATGACATGAGCTTAGCCAATTAGGTTCTCCTGACTGGCCCTTTGATTCTTGAGAGAGAGGGGTCAAGTTGAATAGCCAGAGAATATTCCTGGCCCCCAGAGCAGAGGGCAGTGGCCAGCGGTGTGGTGGTGAGTACCCAGGGACTTCAACGCTAATGGCAACAGGAATAAAGACCAATTCTAAGCAGGCTGTGCCAGTGGAGTGATCCCAGCTGTGTCCTCAGCTGCTTAGCCTCCCTTGGTCCCTAGTCTCTTCATGAATCAGATCTCCAGACCTCGGGCCAATTGAGAGAAACCCAATTATCACTCCAACAATTATTTCTTTTCCTATGTTGGACAGAGGTTCTCTGTTACTTGAAACCAGGAACCCCAGTTGGTACCTTGGGTTATCAAATAAAACTTTCCAGCCTTATTGGAATTGTGGCTTTGCCTCTCCAAGTGGCCTCTAATTATCACTTTCTTCTATGTTAACTAAGATACTATTTCGTTGCCTTTTCAGCATAAACAGACTTTACTGTGGAACTTTATCTTAGCAAAATGTGTATCAAGGAAAGTATTGTCTGAATTTCCATTTATCTAAAGAACCAACTGTTCCTACTTGCCACAAAAAATTCTTCCATGACTCATCGCTCCACACAAGATTCTTAATCCTTTCATTTTGTGATAAGCAATGAAGATGAAAGCCAAAGATACACAGAAGAGCGATGTAAGCAAATGAAATAAGAAATCATTTATTGCTTTCTCATGGGAGTCAACGACCCACTCCTATCCTTGTGTTCTTCTTAATATTAGGATGATCAAATTGGCATAATTTTGAAAAGGCAACCAGCAGTGAGGCACCTGAATGGAAGCTTCAGTCACAGACACAACTTAGCCTGTGGACCACTGCCACCACTGGAAATGAAGAGGGGAAAAATATTGATTTGAAAATGCCCACCCCTCTGGGAGGACCCCAACGACCATGAGGTTGGTCTTGGTGTAAAGAAAAAGATCCTGGTATCGTGAACTACTGGGGGAAAAAAAAGAGAGAANGAGATTAGTTTGGCTTCTCTATTTGGATTGGAGAGTATAGAGGCAACAAGACCCAAAGAGAACATTTAATAAGACCTTTTCATCACTCTCATATCCCCCCCCAGGTTCTTCCTCCCTCCGCCCCCCCCCTTTATCACTTCCCAGCTGTCTCCAGATTTTATTTTATGTCCACTTTAGCTATGAGGTCAGAGTTAAGCCTTCAGGAATGTGTCTCTCTATAGGCAGAAACCTGATTCCCTCTGAAAAAACTCTTAGTAGACCTTGGGAAAACTGCAGTTGCTATCACATGTACGGAGAGAGCTTTTGCAGTCATTGGACTTTAAATGTTCTGTTTGTTGGACTGCCAAAAGGTTACTGCTCCCTGGAGAACTGAGCCAGTTCCTCTAAACCCCTCCCACTGACTCATATGTTTGTCTGGCTGCAGCTGCTCAGAAAGATGGGAACTTAAAAGCTGCTACACAAGTGCAAAAGCAATAACCAAAACAGTGGCAATATCCTCAGGTCTCGCATAGAAAATATCCTTCCTGAGAAATGGAAGGGTAGGGAAAGGAACATTAGAAAGAAAACAGTGGAATACAGAATGAATAAAGATGAAAAGAAACAGGAAGGAAATCACGAGTTCACAGAGCTGGAAACAATTTTGCTCTGTGACCTTGTTAAAGGCAGTCTCATGGATTTATTTTCTTCCCCCTGCGGTTAAATTTTCTTTGCCCTAGATTCATGTGGTGGTTGATATTGATAACTTATCAAAATCACAATGTTAAAATCACATTCTTCAGCAATGCTTAATAATGCTTATTATTTCATTATTACTTCCATCCTAACAATATCCCAGTGAGTTAGGACACAAGATATTTCCTACACAAAATAAAAATTTCTTAGCTCTCACATCCTTATACACAAATCCACATTTCCTTCAGCAGAGCCCAGAAAAAAACTGATAAGCCAGCACCATCATATTCCAGGACACTGAGTCCATCTCTGCAGCCTCTGTCCTGCCCCGCCTCCCCACCCTCTTCCATATTCCCCAGTGTTCTCAAGTTTTCCCATCTCTCTCATCAAACAGGAAAGTGATCTAATAAGCATTGATCTAAGGTGTGAAGGAGAAACAGTGCTGCCATTCTCGGCTATTCTTCCACCTTCAAAAAGAGACAAAGGAAAAGAATGATGTTCACTGCACAGAAGTTGCCAATAATAGGACCTTTACTCCTAAGTGTGAGAGTTAATAGGCGACAAGCAGCCTTCCCTAAAACCCTTCAAACTATGTCGTGAGCTACACTGAAGGTACAGTTCTCTAAAATCCCAAAACCTTTTCCACTGATGCCTACCATGTCACAGATCCTCACCAATCCATTTGATTTGAAAACAGCTGTAACAGTGCAAAATAAAGCCCATGCCCACTGATTAGAAATGTCATCTTTAGCGTTTGTGACAAAATGCTCTGCCTTACCAGAATCTGTCTCCTCCATAGCCTTTCTTCATCTGTTATCAAAAACAGGGGTGGTCTGTCTTACGGTTGATTCAGCCTAGCAGAGCACTTCAGAATTTCATTACCTATATCTCACTTTCTTGTGGTTGCAATCCTATCACCGACCACCTAATCTGTAGTTCTGCATGAAGGTCTCTGATAATAGATACATAATCCATGGACAACTCTACTTGATTTTTTTTTTTTTTTACAATCTCGATTAGGTGGGTCTTGTCAAATGCTCCAAGGATTCATTTTCTGCCAGCTTCAGTATATTTCCACAAAGATCTGAAACTATTTATAAACTGCTTCACTTCCTGGAAAGTTTTTGCTACTCCAAGGAAAACTTCTAAAGTTTTAGAACATCCCTTTGGAACTGGTCACTTTGGCACTGATCCCATTTTTTTCATTTTGGGGGAAACTGTTTCAAAAACTCATATTTAAATAATCCTAACTAAATTGCTTATTTTATTTTGTGAAATTGCACCTCTCAGCAAAACTATAAACTCTTAGGAGGCAAGAAAGTTTATCTTCATAATCACTCCTCCCCGTGCCTACCACAACTCCCATGCACACAGTGGGGGGGTAGCATTGTGGTAATGAGCACTGAACTAGGTAATTCAATATTTAATGCTATCTATACTGACAAGTGAACATGGAGATGTTAAAATAGGTTGAGCTTTGCAATACAAACTGACACCTGTCTCCTAGCTTAGAAATGTAAAAATGTAAAGCTAGGGAAGGAATTATATCATTTGCGATCTAGAACACAGGCTAATATCTCTGGCTTGTCAGTGAATAGTTACACATATCAGGGAGTTCGGTATTCTTGCCCTTTAAATCACCAGTGAATGTGCACAACAAAATCTTGCGTTTTCACAATTTTTTTAGATCCATTATGGCATCAGATTTTTTTTCCTTTATGTGTATCTTATTTTTACTTTAGGCCATTACTTTCCCCAGTAGTGTTTGTAATATATGCACACTAGAATAAGTTAAAAGCTGTTATCACTTATTAGCTATCATTTTTGGTGTACATTTGAACTTTTTTAGTTTCAATATTTATTTCATATTTAAATTATCCTTGTCAGAGTAACCTACGCATCACCTCTGAATACAGTTTTGCCTGCAAAATTGTAGCTTTTTTATTGCCATTAAAATACAAATAAATCATTAGCCTTAGTGGATTTTAAACAAGTTAAATCAGTTTTTACCAAATTGTAATAGTTACTTTCCACATTAAAAGGGGTTTGGAAGACTCTATGACTTAGGTTGGATCCTAATTGTGAGAAGTAACATTTATGACAGGCTTCAGCTCTCTTGAGCAACATTAATTGTAAATATATATTCATATGTAAATATCTATACATTTATATGTAAACACACAATATTTATGTTCAATATTTTTTGGATAAGCACCTATGAAGAGTGTCTTTCTCCCCTGTGTCTCAATCGAATCCAATTCTTTTTAGTTTAAAAACAATATAGGAGCACCTGGATGGCTTATTCAGTGGAGTATGTAACTCTTGGTCTCAGGGTTTTGAGTTCAAGCCTCACATTGGGCATGGGGCCTACTTTAAAAAAAATTAAAAAATAAAAAAAAATAAAAATGAAAATAAAAACAACAGAAAGCAAATTGCTCAGGGAAACAAAACAAACATCTGTTGATCACTTACTATATCCCAATATCCTCTGTGATTCTCTCCTAAGAACCTTGCCAGATAGCTATTATTCGTATTTTATAAATGAAGATACTGTTATTTTCTCCAGCTCTTATGGCTAGCAAACAAGAGAGCAAAAACTGCCTGATTGCTAAGCCAGTACTCTTCCCACTATACCAGATTCCTAGAGGACCCAACTGAGAATCACACCCAAGGCAACTGTTTCCACAAAATTCTCGGACTCTACAGAGTGTTTGCAGATATTTATCTGTGAGATAGTTTCTTAGAAGAATAAAACTCATCTCTCCCATCAATATAATATTAATGTTTCTGTCACCAGCTAGTTTACAGAGTCTGTCTTACCTAAAATGTGTTTAAATAACTTGCCCTTTAGGATTTTTTTTAAAGATTTATTTATTTGAGGGTGGCTGGGTGGCTCAGTCCTTAAACATCTGTCTTTGGCCCAGGGTCCTGGGATCGAGCCCCGAGTCAGGCTCCCTGCTCAGCAGGAACCCTGCTTGTCCCTCTCCCACTCCCCAGCTATGGTCCCTCTCTCGCTGTTGTCTCTCTCTGTCAAATAAGTAAATAAAATTTTAAAAAAAAAAAAAAAAAAAGATTTACTTGAGAGAAAGAGAAAGTGCAGGGGGAAGGGCGGAGGGAGAGGGAGAGAGAGTCTCAGACAGACTCTGGGCAATGAGCCAGACACGGGGCTTGATCTCACACCCAGGAGACTACAACCAACCATAAGACTACAAACTAAGCCAAAACCAAGAGTCAGACGCTTAACCAATTGTGAATTGTGCCACCCAGGCGCCCCTAGGATTTTTTTTTAAAGAAGAAAACAACAGTATTGCTAATGTACATCCAGTATTTCAATCCAAGTGGCTTATCATGTGGTCATTATTTTGTTTCATCACAGGAGATGAAGATTAGAAGGAGTCCTACAAATAGGCTGACCAACTCTCAGTCTGCCCAGCACTGTGAGGACTCCTAGGGCAAGGAACTTTCGGTTTTAAAATTGGGAGTAAGGGGTTCTTGGGAAAGTCCCAGGCAGACAGAACCATCTGGTTACTATGCATGTCATCTCACCCAACCCCTCATTTCATAGGCCAAGAAGCCAAGGCCCAGGGCAAAAATCAGATCGAGCAGTTAGTGACCCATGACACCTATATTTTTCCTCTTATTTATAGGGTTTCATTCATACTGTGATTTCTCCGATGTAATCACTGGTTTAATCGTTTATCATGTACACTACCCATTAGGGTCTGTGTATCAAGAACCAAATCTCTGTTCCCTTTGTATTTTCAAACTGGTCCAACTCTTGACTCAGTGTGTGCAACTTGATATATGCTTGTTGGCTGCTAGTGAAGAACAAAATTGCGTGGTCTTAGGGAACCAAGATCTTTAGTCAAGTTGTACTGGACCAGAAAGACAACGATACATCACAGACAGAAAGCTAGGAGCTGCACCAAGCAATGGGTTCGCCAATTTTTTCCTTTATGTCCTATATATTATATAATAAATGTGTATTACTTTATAATGAAAAACAATCATTTTTAAAAGAATACTTATCAGTGCTTTGGGTTCCCCAATGAACCAGAGGACCGCTGATGTAGCAGGCGAAGGATAAATGTCAAAGGATAAATTACCACCTCAGATGTCCTGCTTGCCACGTTTCTTGCCAAGAGAACAAAAGAGAACCTTCTTATCCTCCCTTATTGTGCCTCACCTGTTGTCCTCACAGATTATTTGTGGTGACAAAAAGGGCAACCAGTGAATAGATTCTGATCTATTTTCTAACTATATCAATAAACATTCCCTAATTCCTGTTCATATTAAAATCTGAACTGGCAGTAGAACATGCTTAAAAATTGATGTAGTGTTTGAGATATGAGATTTCAAAGAAGGGAGTTTTTCTCCAGCTGCGCTGCATCTCCACATCTGCCAAAATGCTCATGGTTTGACTCTGTGCATTCCGAGTTACATTCCTCCCTCATAAAAAGATGAGAACCATGTGCCAGAGCTCATTAAGAAATTACCCAGTAAACACTCTGGCTCCCAAGTGGCTTTCTGACACCAAATAAGTTTCTTTGATCAGTAGAATGGTATATTATATTCACAATAAACCTTTAAGAGGGAAATACTGCCAAAAAATTCCAACAGAGATGAAAATACCAGAATTTTGAAGCTGACCCACACTGCTTCATTATTCCACAGTCCATAGTGATTCAAAGAGTTTAATTCATTAATATTTAACTTTGCAAGTATTTCTATACCCACTTAGAAACATCCTCTTTCATTTTTTTCCTCCTTAAAACTTATCAAGTATCACTGTCCTGTAACTTGAAACTATACCCTGGGATTACTTTAGTATAGGTGCGAAAGTAGATTTCCAGGGGTCTGTGGGCGGCTGGTTGTTATTTAATGCGTGCAACAACTCACAAGTGATGGTGCATGTGTGGATTTCCCACTCCCAACCCTTTCTCATTTCCACAGGTTAAAATGAGCAGTGCATGTACACTGGGAGAGAAAAACACCCATCACCAAAGGGTAGTCTGGACTGAACGTCTGATAGGGAGCAAGGCTAACTATTTAGGAGACACTATAGAGGATTTTCTCAACATAGGTGGGAGATGTTTTTAGCATCAATTCATAGGGTCCCTTTCTTCTGTGCTATTGGCTACTTTTCTTTGAGTTACTGAGCAGAACAAACCCTCAAACCATGAAGGTTTTTATGACAGCCTTGACGAGCTCAACACCAAATACAATTCTTAAAGCAGCATTCATACTTTTGGGTACAAAACACAGAAACAAATTCTAATCCAGTAGAGCTTATATTAGAATCACTTGGAGAGACTGGCCAGATTGTTCAAGCTCAATCCCATCCCCAAGACACTCTGAAAGATACTCATCTTCACCCACCCACACTCCCATTAAAAACCATTGCTCTTGGGGCACCTGGGTGGCTCAGTCGGTTAAGCGTCTGCCTTCGGCTCATGTTATGATCCCAGAGTCCTGGGATCGAGTCTCATATCAGGCTCCTTGCTCAGCAGAGAGCTGGCTTCTCCCTCGATCTCCCCTCTCCTTGCAATCTCTTTCTCTTGAAAAAATAAATAAAATCTTTAAAAAAATAAAATAAAATAAAAACCATTGCTCTTGTAGCCACAGCCTACCTACCACAGATACCACAACCAGCTGTCATCAGGAGGCCACTAGTTAACCTACCATTCCAAGTAACAGATACCAACATCTGAAATGTGCACAGCCTGTGATCCAGCAAGTCCCCTTGAGGAATTTATCCTACTGATATTTGCACAAGAAGGCAAAAATATACAAATGAGGGCGCCTGGATGACTCAGTGGGTTAAAGCCTTTGACTTCGGCTCAGGTCATGATCTCAGGGTCCTGGGATCGAGTCCCGCATCGGGCTCTCTGCTC
>LNAC01001321.1:167879-180439 GCA_002007465.1 Ailurus styani | reverse complement strand
ATTTTAAAAAAAAAAAAAAAAAAAGATTTACTTGAGAGAAAGAGAAAGTGCAGGGGGAAGGGCGGAGGGAGAGGGAGAGAGAGTCTCAGACAGACTCTGGGCAATGAGCCAGACACGGGGCTTGATCTCACACCCAGGAGACTACAACCAACCATAAGACTACAAACTAAGCCAAAACCAAGAGTCAGACGCTTAACCAATTGTGAATTGTGCCACCCAGGCGCCCCTAGGATTTTTTTTTAAAGAAGAAAACAACAGTATTGCTAATGTACATCCAGTATTTCAATCCAAGTGGCTTATCATGTGGTCATTATTTTGTTTCATCACAGGAGATGAAGATTAGAAGGAGTCCTACAAATAGGCTGACCAACTCTCAGTCTGCCCAGCACTGTGAGGACTCCTAGGGCAAGGAACTTTCGGTTTTAAAATTGGGAGTAAGGGGTTCTTGGGAAAGTCCCAGGCAGACAGAACCATCTGGTTACTATGCATGTCATCTCACCCAACCCCTCATTTCATAGGCCAAGAAGCCAAGGCCCAGGGCAAAAATCAGATCGAGCAGTTAGTGACCCATGACACCTATATTTTTCCTCTTATTTATAGGGTTTCATTCATACTGTGATTTCTCCGATGTAATCACTGGTTTAATCGTTTATCATGTACACTACCCATTAGGGTCTGTGTATCAAGAACCAAATCTCTGTTCCCTTTGTATTTTCAAACTGGTCCAACTCTTGACTCAGTGTGTGCAACTTGATATATGCTTGTTGGCTGCTAGTGAAGAACAAAATTGCGTGGTCTTAGGGAACCAAGATCTTTAGTCAAGTTGTACTGGACCAGAAAGACAACGATACATCACAGACAGAAAGCTAGGAGCTGCACCAAGCAATGGGTTCGCCAATTTTTTCCTTTATGTCCTATATATTATATAATAAATGTGTATTACTTTATAATGAAAAACAATCATTTTTAAAAGAATACTTATCAGTGCTTTGGGTTCCCCAATGAACCAGAGGACCGCTGATGTAGCAGGCGAAGGATAAATGTCAAAGGATAAATTACCACCTCAGATGTCCTGCTTGCCACGTTTCTTGCCAAGAGAACAAAAGAGAACCTTCTTATCCTCCCTTATTGTGCCTCACCTGTTGTCCTCACAGATTATTTGTGGTGACAAAAAGGGCAACCAGTGAATAGATTCTGATCTATTTTCTAACTATATCAATAAACATTCCCTAATTCCTGTTCATATTAAAATCTGAACTGGCAGTAGAACATGCTTAAAAATTGATGTAGTGTTTGAGATATGAGATTTCAAAGAAGGGAGTTTTTCTCCAGCTGCGCTGCATCTCCACATCTGCCAAAATGCTCATGGTTTGACTCTGTGCATTCCGAGTTACATTCCTCCCTCATAAAAAGATGAGAACCATGTGCCAGAGCTCATTAAGAAATTACCCAGTAAACACTCTGGCTCCCAAGTGGCTTTCTGACACCAAATAAGTTTCTTTGATCAGTAGAATGGTATATTATATTCACAATAAACCTTTAAGAGGGAAATACTGCCAAAAAATTCCAACAGAGATGAAAATACCAGAATTTTGAAGCTGACCCACACTGCTTCATTATTCCACAGTCCATAGTGATTCAAAGAGTTTAATTCATTAATATTTAACTTTGCAAGTATTTCTATACCCACTTAGAAACATCCTCTTTCATTTTTTTCCTCCTTAAAACTTATCAAGTATCACTGTCCTGTAACTTGAAACTATACCCTGGGATTACTTTAGTATAGGTGCGAAAGTAGATTTCCAGGGGTCTGTGGGCGGCTGGTTGTTATTTAATGCGTGCAACAACTCACAAGTGATGGTGCATGTGTGGATTTCCCACTCCCAACCCTTTCTCATTTCCACAGGTTAAAATGAGCAGTGCATGTACACTGGGAGAGAAAAACACCCATCACCAAAGGGTAGTCTGGACTGAACGTCTGATAGGGAGCAAGGCTAACTATTTAGGAGACACTATAGAGGATTTTCTCAACATAGGTGGGAGATGTTTTTAGCATCAATTCATAGGGTCCCTTTCTTCTGTGCTATTGGCTACTTTTCTTTGAGTTACTGAGCAGAACAAACCCTCAAACCATGAAGGTTTTTATGACAGCCTTGACGAGCTCAACACCAAATACAATTCTTAAAGCAGCATTCATACTTTTGGGTACAAAACACAGAAACAAATTCTAATCCAGTAGAGCTTATATTAGAATCACTTGGAGAGACTGGCCAGATTGTTCAAGCTCAATCCCATCCCCAAGACACTCTGAAAGATACTCATCTTCACCCACCCACACTCCCATTAAAAACCATTGCTCTTGGGGCACCTGGGTGGCTCAGTCGGTTAAGCGTCTGCCTTCGGCTCATGTTATGATCCCAGAGTCCTGGGATCGAGTCTCATATCAGGCTCCTTGCTCAGCAGAGAGCTGGCTTCTCCCTCGATCTCCCCTCTCCTTGCAATCTCTTTCTCTTGAAAAAATAAATAAAATCTTTAAAAAAATAAAATAAAATAAAAACCATTGCTCTTGTAGCCACAGCCTACCTACCACAGATACCACAACCAGCTGTCATCAGGAGGCCACTAGTTAACCTACCATTCCAAGTAACAGATACCAACATCTGAAATGTGCACAGCCTGTGATCCAGCAAGTCCCCTTGAGGAATTTATCCTACTGATATTTGCACAAGAAGGCAAAAATATACAAATGAGGGCGCCTGGATGACTCAGTGGGTTAAAGCCTTTGACTTCGGCTCAGGTCATGATCTCAGGGTCCTGGGATCGAGTCCCGCATCGGGCTCTCTGCTCGGCAGGGAGCCTGCTTCCTCCCCTCTCTCTGCCCGCCTCTCTGCCTACTTGTGATCGCTCTCTGTCAAATAAATAAATAAAATCTTTAAATAATATATACAAATGAAAATACGAAATTTACAAGCTTGCAGTAAATACTAAGAAAAACTAAACAATGACCTGATTAAATACATTATGGTACCAAAGCATTGGAATTCTACTCAGCTGTTAAAGAGGAAGAGAAAAATCTATATTCACGTATAAGAGAAAAATAACTCAGTTTCTCAAAGATTTTGACAGTCTCTGAATGGGCTTTTAGCCATCATTATTACATAGGATTACATAAGAAAAGGGATCTTGGGGCTGGGAACAGGTTTGGGAAGTTGTGAATTTCAGGAACTGCAGAAGTTACCAGGATCCTGTGTCACTGTTTGTGTCAAAGGCTAATTTCTAAAGGAAAGAGAACAAAATACTGACTGTAACTAGAGCATCTTATGCAAAAGAATGAAGATAACTGGGGTTATTTGAAACCTTCCCTCATCTTTTACCTTAAAGTCACTTTGAAATGCTAAATGAAAGAAGCCAGACACAAAAGATCATATAATACATGATTCCATTTAAGTGAAATGTCCAGAAAAGACATATCTACAGAAAAAGAAAGTAGATTGTTAGTTGCCTGGGGCTGGGGGGAGGAACAGACTTGACTGCAAATGGGCATGAGGAATCTCTCAGGCTGATGAAAATGTTTTTAAACTGGACTGAATGATGGCTGCACAATGCTGTAAATTTACTAAAAATCACTGGTGCAGTCAAAACGGGTGAATTTCAGGATATGTAAATAATATTTCAATAAAACTCATAATAAACACTTTAAAGTAATATTAGACAATTTATAATTTTAGCCATATTACTTAGATGCCTATATAACAGAAATATATCTAAGTTATAAAAAGCAAGTTGCGTATATTGATCTTTTTTTATTTAAAAAAAGCTATAATTTAAAGAATCAAAAATGTATTTTATCTTGAGTATGCACAGAAAATAACTAGAAGGAAATACAAGGAATGTTGTTTTTAGAAGGTGAGATGAGAGTTCCCTTGCAGGGAATTTTCTAATTCTTACTTCATGCATTTTTGTCCCATTAAGTATTTTTATAGGGAAATATTCCCATTATTTAAAAATATATATATTATCTTCAATGTCTACATTTTTTTTTTGCTCTCAAAAAAGCTTGTTATCGAGGTTCTCAGAATATAACTATTTTTTTTAAAAGATTTTATTTATTTCTTTGAGAGAGAGAGAACACAAGCATGTGGGAGAGGCAGGGGGAGAGGGACCAGGGCTCAATCCCAGGACCCTGGAATTATGACCTGAGCCAAAGGCAGACACTGAACCAATTAAGCCACCCAGGTCCCCCATAAAGTAAGTATTTATAATTAAATACTTCAATTCCAGAATAAAAAATTAAAATACTGACTGATTCTGTTAAATGTGATTGAATATAATACACACTATCTCTTGACAAGTGCACTACAGTAATGTTTTGCAGAGTTGTCTATGTGTTTGTTCTACTGATGGTATGGAGATAATTTTAGGTCAGAGGTTGGTAAACTTTTTCTTAAAGAGCCAAATAATAAATACATTAGTCTCTGTGTGTCACTCTGTCTCTGTTTCAACTACTTTGTATGTCAAAAGCAGCCACAGACAGCTCATAAATGAACAGATGAAAAGAACAGGTTATAATGATCTCTGTATTAGGTGGGAGAATAGGGTTTTATTTTTATTTTAACCTGTGCCTGAATATGTATTAGAAAAATATAACAAGACCATGAAGCCCAGGCATTTTTAAGTATTATAACTTAAGATGAGGCTAATTTTATGTAAGTTTTTAAGAAAAATATTAAGTAAATAATAGAACATAAGGTACCTGGATATAGCAGAAATCATGGGAATAAATGAAATCATGAAAGTTATCTGCAAATGACAAGTATTTGGGAAAACTGCATTTGAGCATAAATAATTTCTTATTAACAATAAACAGTAGGATGAAGAAAATCTCTCCAGACTAGGTAATTCTTATTAGAACCCAACCCAAGGCAAAACTCCTGAAAGAAATATCAAAATGTAGACCAAAATCCCCCAAAAGTAGTGATCCTTAATATTTACTGAATCATAAGTTACAAACCTATTACCCGGGGAAAAAATGCATAAACACTGTGCTTTCTGAAACACTTCCAAATTCAGAGACTTCGGCATGGTGAAAGAAAAGAGAACATACACAACAGCATCATTCCAAGATTTTTTTCTAGGCACTCCAGTGCACATGACCTGTGCTCAGTGCTTCACTCAGCAAAGCAAACAGGCAGACCAAGAATGCAGTGCCCTCTGGGAACCAGTGCCCTCCTCACATACCAATTGTGATGACACAGGAAACTGTGTATTGTCAAAATAAAGTAATATTGTTGCCGACTACTGCTGCCATTCAACTCAACATGCCACAATCCAGGTCAGAAAAAGAAGAGTTTTAAACCTTTTGATTCTTCCACACTTTGCTAAACACAGCAATAATTACAAACTGATACCTTAACCAAAGATAGGGTATTTTCTACTTCAGAAAACCTGAATTAAGAAAGGGCAGAAGAGGATAGATAGTGGGGAGAAAAAGGACCTAATATTTTTGAGCATCTATGTGCTAGGTACTCTACATACACCGTTCTACGGAGTGCTTACAACAAAGCCACGAGATACATATAATTATCTTCATTTTAAGAAAAGGAAATGGAAACATTTGTCTAGATTTATCTCCCCTGTCTTCTCAAGATAAAACTTTTATATCAGTAATACTAAAGAGCAAATACTGATCTGTAAATATATTACTTCATGTTTCCATTAGCTTTTGTACATGCTGCTAGAATGTTCTTCCATATCTATGTTCAACTGAATTATATTTGGCTTTGAGGCTCAGCTCAGCTTAACCATGACTTTCCCTGAAAAGCCTTCCCTAATGCCCTCCCCCTCATGATTCACCTTCACCATGATGTTACTTCCATGGGGCATTACCAGTGTACATAGTCTCATGTACACTACTGAAATTGCTGATTTAGTTGCCAATCTCCCCTTGTAGATTAAAATCTCTGAAAGCTCAGAGATCACTTCAATTTTATTTCTCTCCTCAGAGCTTTAATACTGTGTCTAGCACAAAGTAACGACTCTGTAATCTGGTGAATGAATGAATGAACAAATTGCATTGCCCAATGTCTAACATGTAAATGGTAGAATCAGGATTTGAACCTAGTCTCTCTTTCCAGTATACCATCATGTGAGTACCAAAAACATAAATAAATAAATAATAAAAACTAGTTAATTAATTACTAGTTGCTTTTTAGGATATTAAAGGATTGTCTATCAGTGACTCAACTGCTCCAAATTGCCTTGGTAGTCCCTCAGGAAGTACCATAAGCTGGCTTTTAAGGGACCAAAGAAAATGTTTTAAAATGTCCTAAATTCAAAGAAAATAAAAATTCTGTCATATAAAAAAGCAGGGGCTTTCTCAGAATTAAATTGCCAAAGAACTAGGAAGCAGTGGTGTAGTACTCAAAAATAAAACCATCAAAGTCAAATAAGTGTATCCTTGTTAAGTCCCTCTGGCCTCATAGCGGGCCAAAAGTATTTCTGTCATTCCACCTTTAACAAACCGTCAGGAAGGTCCAAGGTGGAGGCTGGCTCATATCAAATTGCCTCTGAGATTTCCCTAGAGTAGTTCATAATCCTGAGCACCCAGGAATCTATTTATACCCCACCACCCCTGGCTGACTAGGAAACAAGCTGAGCTCCCCTTTACCACCAATTTGCTTATTCCTGCTTCTCTTGAGTTTTCTCAGATAGTTTTGTAATGTGGAATGTGGGGAGGCCTGAAGACCTTTGCTAGAGTACATCGCCATCCTGCAGGGGCATAAGAACCCACATGCTGCTGGCCCTACCACCATACCAAGCCCTGTGGTTCCAAACAAATTTTAGGGACTGACATTGGGCAACAAGAAGTTATTGCAAGGTTATAAACAAAATAGTGATCAGACTGATATTTGAAATCTTCCAATTGTATCATTATTGTTGTCATTATCATTATTATTACTATTATTGTATTACTGCCTCTACAATAATGTGTTCTCATGTACATTCTCTCCAGAGTGGGAGAGAGAAGACACAATACAGCTGGTATAACATGAAACAACGTTGAGGAGGCATGTAAAATTGTATTTAGAAGTTGAAACAATATCTATCATGCCTGCCATGAAGAAAATGATTGGCAACTGCTGCTTTAGATTACTATATAGTCTACTGTACTGACAAAATTAAAAAGTATTTGTTGCATGCCTACTGTGTACAAAGCATTGTGCCAGATGCTGCTGCATCTCTCTATGTAAAGAAGTAAAGCGTTTTGTTGGCTTCTCAGGCAAAATCTCTGGAGAAATTTCGGGGGATCATCACCATTGTTTAATATTCTTAAGCCTTTCTGCTTCAATTCTTTTAAGACACAGCACACTCATAAATACTTAAATAGAAAGAATCTTCGGCTATGTTTTGCAAAGAATGTACTTTTTCTAGTAACCCAAATATTAGTATCTGCTTTCTATGGCATTGTCTTTTAAGTATCAAGGTATTTGAGAAATTCAATTATTGATAAGAAGTTTGTTTGGAGAGCACATATTGAGAAATAAAAGAGAACTGGTTAATTTTAAAGGGTATCGTATGAAAGTTTGAACCATCTCTGCTCCCAAACTATCTATCCCCAGACCAAATATGCCTATGCCTTTAAGTCATAGGATCTCTCTTCTTTGAATAAAGATGTCAACTGCTTACACTCAATCAACCTTCATGAAAAGTGACACAAGGGCACCTGGGTGGCTCAGTGGGTTAAAGCCTCTGCCTTCACCTCAGGTCATGATCTCAGGGTCCTGGGATCGAGGCCCGCATAGGGCTCTCTGCTCAGCAGGGAGCCTGCTTCCTCCTCTCTCTCTGTCTGCCTCTCTGCCTACTTGTGATCTCTCTCTGTCTAAATAAATAAATAAATAAATAAATAAATAAATAAATAAATAAATAAAGTGACACAAATACCATTATCCCATGTAACGGAAGTTGCAGTACAATGAAATATATTATAGTTTCCATTTACATTTCCACTGCGCCTCCTTAAGGATATACCCTCTTCAACCCCATTGGACTTAGGCACTGCTCAACTCTGTAACAGCAACACAGTTAGGAACCAGCTCTTACAATGGCCCCAGACAGAGTTAATTCATTTAATAAGCATTTACTGAGCTTCTGTGCAGGATACTGTTCTAGGTGCTAGGAATTCAAGCAAAGATGATGTTGTGGAGACAAGCAGGTAACAGATAAATACAATCAAGGTGGTATGTGTTATGATCGAAGAAGCGTAATTAGGCTTTCCTGGACACTGGTATAAAGTAACCAGTTGTAAAATCAAGCTAAACTCATCCACACTGAGCTAATTAAAAGGAAAAATTAGCTCAGTGAGCTGCTCCAGTCAACGGGCAATCTTTTTCTGACTTCAACCCCATGGACAGTTTTTATGGGAGATAACATGAACAGTAAATACCCTCTTCACCCAATGACCTATAATCTAATTAAGGCAATACATACACATTTAAAATGATGCTTCAGCAACAGAAAACTTGGGATCAAGCCCTAGACTTGCCACTTACTAATGACATGATTTGGGACAAGTTGGGTAGCATCTCAAAGCTTCAAGTTTATTATACATATAATGGATAATAGTATATATTTCATGTGATTGCAATAAAGATGCAGTGAAATAGTGCAAGCAAAGCACTTAAGCCAAGCCTGAGAACTCAGAAACCATTAGCTATTACAAAAATATCATTAACATGATTCATCTTTTTTTTTTAAGATTTTATTTATTTATTTGACAGAGAGAGAGATCACAAGTAGTCAGAGGCAGGCAGAGAGAGAGAGGAAGAAGCAGGCTCCTCACCAAGCAGGGAGCCCAATGTGGGCCTCGATCCCAGGACCCTGGGATCATGACCTGAGCCAAAGGCAGAGGCTTTAACCCTCTGAGCCACCCAGGCGCCCCATGATTCATCTTAAGGTGAGTGCTTAAATATTCAAAAGAACAAACAGTTGTTTTCAAATGTGGTTGTTTAAAAAAGATTTAACAGAAACACTGAGATTTGAGCTCCAACTTAAAGGCAGCCCAAAAAAAGACGATCCACGATGGAGCAAACCGCAGTAAGGAAGCTCAAGATGAAGACAATTTCTCCAGCAGGTAATGAGAAGACAATATAAGCAGAGCTTATATAGGGAAGTGAAAGAAGGGGGAAGCTGAAAGGCAAACTGGTGCCAGATTGACAAGAGGCTTTCACTGCAAGACATACAAGTTTGAGCTTTGTCCTGTACAGGATGGCGACTGAAAGGTTCTGTCAAGTAAAGTAAAATGACCAGAGCAGTGGTTTCTAAGAAAAAGTGAAAAAAGGGTGGGGGGAGTTGTAAACAAACCAGTTAGAATGGATTGTAACAGTCCTGCTGCTTGGCAATAAGGACATACCTTGCAGTAGTGTCAGAGGAGAAAGCTGGAGACTGGAAGTATTTTGAAGGATTAAAAAAAAGACACATTTACTGAATGCCAAGTATTAGTCACAGTACTACTCTAAGAAAGGTTCTTGGGCCACATTTTCCTAAGGAGTAGTTCAGTCTCTAAATTTATGAAATTCCAGAGATCCAGTGATTCCTCCAGGTATTTTAGTGACTGAGAAGGGTCCCTTCCTTGCTCAGTGTAAGTATTAAATCCGTGTTGGTGCTCATGATAATGTGATCTGTATTTATTACACCCATGCTGCTAGCAGCATTATTCACAACAGCCATTGTGGAAACAATCCAAATGTCCACCAATGACTGGATAAACAAAACGTGATATCCACATACAATGGATTATTATTCAGCCTTAAGAAGGACTGAAATTCTGATATGTGCTACAATAATGGATGAAACTTGCAAACATTAAACTAAGTGAAATAAGCCAAATACAAAAGGACAATATGATTTCACTTATATGACATACCACAAGTAGTCAAACTCACAGAGACAGAAAGTAGAACAGTGATTGTCAGGGGCTGCAGGAGAGGAGAATGGGAAATTATTGCTTCATGGGCACAGTTTCAGTTTGGGATGATAAAAAAAAGTTCTAGAGATAGACAGTGGTGATGAATATACAACAATGTGAATGTACTCAATGCCACCTAAGTGTACACTTAAAATGGTTAAAGTGGTTAGTTTTAGATTTTTTGTGTTTTATCAAAATAAGAAAACATAATAGTGGGAATCTGATGCCCTGAGAAGCAGGATGTTCACTCAAAACAAGATGAAGGTAAGGCCTCCTAAGCCCTTTAGCCTCGCTGCCCAACCAAAAGAGACCACCCTTCTCCCCAGGTCAGACATCATTAGCTAGGTTGTCCAGCTGGAAAAATAAGAAGGTAAAAAAAAACCATCACCTCCATCAGAATGATAATGGTAGCCCAAATGGTGCATGCCTCTCTGCTCTTCACCTGCCGTGGTCTGACACTAAAGGGGAAAAAAAAAAAAAAAAAAAAAGGAAGTCATTTCACCAAAGTAACCCCCCTCACCCTAGTTCCTTTAAAAGAAAGGAAATTAATTAATTAATTAAAAGAAAAGAAAAGAAAGGAAGCTGGAGGAAGGAAAAGTAACTTGCTGAGATGTCTTTGTGACCTTAATGCCACAGCCATGACAAATGCTCTATAGACAAATTCACTGAGCTTTGAGGGACTAGAATTACTTAATATACTTCTAAATTAAAATTTCCCAAGTGATACAAATGTAGTGATCTGAAGGGGCACCTGCACCCCAATGTGTATAGCAACAATGTCCACAATAGCCAAACTATGGAAAGAGCCTGGATGTCCATCGAAAGATGAATGGATAAAGAAGATGTGGTGTGGGCGCCTGGGTGGCTCAGTGGGTTAATGCCTCTGCTTTCGGCTCAGGTCATGATCTCAGGGTCCTGGGATCGAGGCCCGCATCGGGCTCCCTGCTCAGCGGGGAGCCTGCTTCCCCCTCTCTCTCTCTGCCTGCCTCTCTGCCTCCTTGTGATCTCTCTCCCTCTGTGAAATAAATAAATAAAATCTTTAAAAAAAAAAGAAATTAAAAAAAAAAGAAGATGTGGTGTGTATATACAATGGAATACTATTCAGCCATCAAAGAAAATGAAATTTTGCCACTTGCAATGACGTGGATAGAACTAGAGAGTATTATGCTAAGCAAAATAAGTCAATCAGAGAAAGACAAGTATCATATGATCTCACTGATACACAGAATTTAAGAAACAAATTAGAAGATTATAAGCAAAATAAGTCAATCAGAGAAAGACAATTATCACATGATCTCACTGATACATAGAATTTAAGAAACAATTTAGAGGATTATAGGAAAAGAGCAGAAAAAACAACTGATGAATTACAGACCTGTACCTCTGAAACCAATAATAAATTATATGTTAATTAACTGAATTTAAATTTAAAAATTTAAAAATAATAATAAAATTTCCCAAGTGGATACTGTTTTCAGCACTATGCTAGATGGAATGCAAATATAGGAAAAGTATAAGATATGGTCCTTGCCTTTTAAGATCATATAACCTACTCGAGGAGACAAGAATCATACAGTGATATAATAATGACCATTATGAGACAGAATATAATTAGGTGCTAAATTGTGTAGTACAGATTATAAGTACTCTAGGAGGTAATAAAAATGTCTAACATCCTGTAGAAATGAATAATGGGTCAGGAAATCTTTACTCACTGCCCACTTGTAGGAGCAAGCAGAGAAACCTATAAAATGGAATAAAGGCTTTTAAAATATCTATTATATTTTAATTTTATATGTAATATACCTCCTCTACCAAACAGTCCTTTTCTTTTTTTTCCAAATTTGCTTCTTTCTCAGCCTGTTTACAAGTAATTAGAAAACGCCTCAAAGGAAAATAAATAAATGTGCTAACCACCATTTGAAAGAATGTGTAAATTACCGTGAAATAGTGGTACTCAATGAAAAATAAGTAAATTCAGGCTTCATAAAAATAAACCTTTTATTCAAAGCCTGACTTATTCAAAGCCAAGAAGAAATAGCTATACAAACCACCCCCCGCCCTTCTTACATGAGGGCTAATGAGATCCAAGGACAATTTTATTCATTTAGCTTCAGAATTCAGACCATCTGCTTTAAAATGGGAATTTCACATCCCTCTGAGTGACATAGATCAAAACAGACAGGGATTTTGTTTCTATAAGGATTCAAACTGTGAGTGTGTATATCTTTTCGTTCCGGCCAACCTCACACATTAAAAGTTGCATGGCTATGTAGCGTAAGCAGTGAGCTGAAGAAGCAGGGCATTAAATTCTATTTCCTAGGCTACCAGTGACTATCATCTCTCCTCACTTTCTTATTCCCTTCTCCCTGAGTAAGCAATCAAACATATTCTACTCCATCACAACTAAGTAAATATAGGGGTATCTGGTATTTTACACTCAACTATCAGCACCATGTTAATACTGGCACACCTTGGGGGTAGTTGGAGTAATACACCGCTGTATAACAATACTTTGTGGCTTAAAACAACCATTTTGGGGGCACCTGGGTGGCTCAGTGGGTTAAAGCCTCTGCCTTGGGCTCAGGTCATGATC
>LNAC01001321.1:127698-152150 GCA_002007465.1 Ailurus styani | reverse complement strand
TTTTTTTTTTTTTAACTTCATCTGACATTCTATTATAAATAACCCGAGGATGGGAAGGCGGTCTGTGCCGGTCTGTCTCATGAGCACCTGCCCGGCATCATACCGCAACGAAGCATTTCTAAAATGCTCTGTGGTGACCGTACTAGACAGTAAGCCATCTCACACAGGAAACTCAGGAGTTGGCACTTTTCTTAAACATACTCTTGGGCGATGTCTGATGAGAAAAAGAATCACAAAACTCTAGAATTCAAAGAGGACTTAGCGCTGTTTAAAATACGGTTATTGTCAACGATTTTTTTAAGTCTGTGAGCTTTTCCACTCTAATTCCCACCACCACTTAACCTGAAAACAGTTCCAAAGTTTCTACAAGCAGTCTATGGAACTGAAGAAGAGCAAGAAAGGGGGCTGTAACCATAGCTCAGACTCAACACGCCAGCCGGAGAGTCGCGGCGCGCCTGCGCCGTTGGCCTTTGCCTCTTCCGGTCTCCTCGCCCCCTGCAGCTCCTTGTTGGCGCTTGCTCAGAGGACCCGGCCCAGAGGCCTGAGTGGGCACCTGCAGGACCCCAGTTATCTAAAGACCCTGAGAAAATAATGGACACTTCACCGTAGCCATTGCTGGAAAGAGCCATCTGTCTCTGGCTTTGTTCTTTTCTTAAGCTCCCAAGTAGGTTTCAGATATTCCCTGTGGGCTTTTATTCTTGAATAAATGGCCTCAAAAATATTGGGCAGTTGCATTGCCCGTCTCCCTCCTTGTCACTATAGGAATCTGTTATGTACTCTTAATTAGAACTCAGTTCCATTCATACAACGACAGATAACTATGCTAAAAATCAACAAGAAAAAAGACACCTGAGAGAGGTCACCCCAGCATCAAGAGATAATCCTATTAGTCATTTGTGTAGAGGGAAAATTATGCACCAAAATGAATAGTATGTAGCCTAACCCTAAGCATGTATTACAAGTTTTGGGGGCACCTGGGTGGCTCAGTCATTAAGCGCCTGCCTTCTGCTCAGGTCATGATCCCGGAGTCTTGGGATCCAGCCCTGCATCAGGCTCCCTGCTCAACGGGAAGCCTGCTTCTCCCTCTCTCACTCCCTGTGCTTGTGTGTCCCTGCTGTGTTGATCTCTGTCAAATAAATAAATAAATAAAATCTTTTTTAAAAAATGCATGTATTACAAGTTTTTTTGACATAATAATTTTAACTGTAATTATTTTGACAATGTCTCTTATTAATACCCAGTACTGAAATGTATGTGTGTGTATATATATATATAACTTCTCTTAGATTAAGACCCATTCATATTATAAAAGTTCTCAAATATTAGTCATTAACAGACAGAATAAATAAAATACTGCATTACCATTGGGAAATACATGTAACTACACCATACCACACTTGCAAAGAAGATCCATTCCTCATTAACTCAGTGAAATTTTGGAATATTTATGCCTACAGTTTTGTTTTATATTGGTATTCAATACAGTTTATGTAGAACAATTAAATAGGAGCCGACAATTTTAATTGCACAATTAAGGTGGCAAAAAGCAGGTTCCAAAATACTGCGAATTTTGTATACTTAAAGACTGATAAGTTAGTTCTTGATTCAAAAAGAGAAACAATTAAGTTTCAATTTCTTTTTGCAAAACAGTTATTATGTTTGCCATCTGGGACTGATGAACAAATACAGGTTTCTACCATATCTTTAGAAGGTGTGTGTATGCAGATTTGGTAAGGAACTGCACAGGCAGAAACGGTAAAAATCCATATATATTAGCAGCATGAAAAGAGGAGCAGATTTTTCTACCCAGGAGTCTTCTCTCCACACTGTAATAAAAGCACATTTTAGGGCACCTGACTGGTGCAGTAGATTAAGACTTCACCTCTTGGTTTTGGCTCAGGTCATGATCTCTGGGTGGTGGGATCCAGCTCAACAAAGGACTCTGCTCAGCGTGGAGTCTGCTAAAGTTTCTCTCTCCCTCTCCCTCCGCCCCTCTCACTGCAGTCTGGCTTACAGTCTCTCTCTCTCTCTCTCTAAAATAAATAACTAAATCTTTTAAAAAAAAAAAAAAAGAAAGAAAAGAAAAGAAAAGAAAGCACCAAAAAATTTCTTTATAAATCATGAAAAGAGAGGTTTCCTCAGGTACTTATAGGGGGGAATTTTTGTGCTCTTCTCCGTTTTTTTCATTAAAAAAGTTTCTCACTACCCCCACAAGTCTGGATACAAATAAATATTCCTCATACTTCCTTCCAGGTCAATATAAATTTCCCCCACCTTCACTCTTCTCCTCTACTGAAATCAAATGTACATCTGGTTTACACAGACACAGCACAGTGCTAGGCAACTAGTAAGTACTCACATTCATTCAATAGAGATTTATTGTAAATATATGCCAATGTTGTATTAAGTGCAGGAGTACTAGGGAATACAAAAATACATAAAAAAATAGCCAGCACTCTTCATTTGTAATTTAAACAAATAAAATGAATACAAATACAAATAAAATTGAACAGTAAAGAGGAGAAGGAAAGGAATGGGATGGAATGGAATAAAATTCTAAAATGAAAAGGAATAGGAAAATTATTTTTCTACTTTTGGCTTCTTCTTACATAGTTATCATACCTTTATTACTATAAAGCTTAAGGACATAGTCTATCCTATTTTTTGCAGTATCTTTACCACCTGCCATAGTGGAGAATATAAATTTAAGTGAGTAAAGAAATAAATAGTAAGGTATTACACAAGAGAAACAGAAAATGCTATGAGCACTAAAACCAACCACTGTGAATAAACTACCTTAAGCATTAAAGAATCAGCTTATTAATTGTTACTGAAATAAATTATGTAAATGTTTTCTCCAATTCTTATTTCTTGAAATCCATCATTTATGCCTTTGAAGTGGGGACTGAGGTTTTAGAAGTGACATTCTTTTTTTTTTTTTTTTAAAGATTTTATTTATTTATTTGACACAGAGAGAGAGATCACAAGGAGGCAGAGAGGCAGGCAGAGATAGAGGGGGGGAAGCAGGCTCCCCGCTGAGCAGGGAGCCCGTTGTGGGCCTCGATCCCAGGACGCCGAGATCATGACCTGAGCCGAAAGCAGAGGCATTAACCCACTGAGCCACCCAGGAGCCCTAGAATTGACATTCTTATTGATCTTTAGAACAAAAACTAAATCTTTCAAGAGTAGTTCAGGCTGGATTGCTCAGTTTATCCTAACAGGATATAATTTTGTATGTAAGTATGCATGTAGTTTTCTAAATATTAAAATATTCTTTTTAATCATATTCCTCATGGAGAAATTGTCTGAACAAAAACCAAATGCTGAAGCAAGGCCCCAAGCTTCTAAACTGTTTTTACTGAGTGAAAGGGGATCCTGACACCTTATTACCCAATCCTACTAGAAACTCTGGCATGCAGAAATTAGCAGCCCACGGGCTCTACGGGTCTGAAACTTGGAACAGGTTTGAAACCCAGAACAGGTCACCAGAGGTCTGAAACCTGACTTTAAAAAAAGAAAAAAGGGGTTACATAAAACCCCATGCTCCAACACACACATCTGACTTCCACCCAGGAGATAGCCCTGACCTCTTTAGAAATTGCAGAGTAAGCCAAGAAATCAGCTCCAAGGATTATTTGCTCTGCTTTGTTTCAGGGGCCCCAATTTACATCCTAATGGTTCTGAGGAGTTTCCATGACCAAACCTAAGAACAAGAGGCAGAGATCTGAAGGCTCACAAGTGACTCATGCTGGCTACTCTGTGGACACAGGCCAGTTTGTACCCTACTGTCTGAGGAATGCAAACGATATATTCAGGATTGAACTGCTTCATCCTTGCTGTACATAAATTATTCATTACCCCTTCCTTTTGCACATTTTGTCCTCCATCTTCTCTGTGTTCACTGCTTTTGCTTTTCCATTTCTTCTCGAAGCTACCTTAATTGCCTCTCTCCCCTGAGAAACTTAAATAGGAAACCTGATATATTAGCTAAAAAACTGAGTTAAAAATTTATTTTCAACATATCAGAGAACAGGGGGAAAAAGCTGACTTGTGATGTCTTTGATACTCAGCTTTTCAGAAAGCAATTGCTTAAATTACTGTTTTAAATCTTTGAACTATGTGTCCTAACTTTTTCTGATCGCACGCTAATATTGCACTAAAACATGGAATGTTATGGAAACTCATTTCTGTAAGTCAGTGCCTCCATATGAACAGCAGGGGGCAATAGCATACCAAGAATGGTGGAACCAGTCCCAGGCTCTGGGAAACACTGTTGAATCGCTGCACTGGGTCTGTGTACAACCCCACGATGATCTCAGCTCTCAGATGAAGTCTTTTGTTTTGTGTCCTATCTTACAATGCACTGTTCAGTCTTCTGTATGAGTTGTGACTTATTCAGACAGCATTTCGGTGTGACAGTTAAGCTTAAGAAAAAGAAAGGTGAAAGAGAAAGAAAAAGGAAAGAAGGAGAAAATTAAAATGCGGCCAACTAAAACACACAGACAAGGAAGAAGTAGTTTTGCGTGTTCTTAAAAGTTTGTCCCTTCTCTGTTCCCATCTATTTGTATCCTGGACACTGTATTCCTGGATTGCAGACCACTATAATTTCCCCCACTTCCCTCACCCCATACCACCCATTTCATTCTACCACCTCTGCCATACAGTTTTCTGTTAAAACAACAGATGTCTTTATAAAAAGAAAAAAACTGTTTTAAGCCAAATACTTGACTTTTGAAAAGAATTCAAAAAACTCCTATGTCATGTTCTGGCCTTTAGTCAAGCTTCCCAGTATAGAATTTTAATGTTTTTATGCTTTCTGAACATTTTTAATCAAGATATATTTCACTGATATGTTTCAATAAAAATTCTTCCCCTTTAAATTCACACCTTCAGATAAATTGTGAAAAGCGTAGTTGTGAAGCGATATCTGATGTGTTTGGAGTAGAAACTAAAATATTAGAGATTTTTCTAAAGATTTTATTTATTTATTTGAAAGGAAGAGAGAGTGGGAACAGGGGGAGAGGGAGAAGGAGACACAGAGGGAGAAGAAGCAAGCTCCCCGCTGAGCAGAGAGCACTGCGTGGGGCTTGATCCCAGGACCCCAGGATCATGACCTAAGCCAAAGGCAGATGTTTATCCTACTGAGCCACCCAGGTGCCCCATAAAATATTAGAGATATTAAAGTTATATTCAAGGATCATTCCCACTGCACTAAGCAAGTGTTTAGTAATCTAGTCTTCAAAGTCAGCAGGGATGAAACTACTTTCATGCATAAATTGAGTCGCACCCCAAAATATAATTCCCACAAGACTGGCTTCCTCTTCTACCTAGGCTGGAATACCCAGAGTTATTAATGTATTCCTATAGAGTTACTGAGTTATGACTGTGGAGTGGCAGCAGTAATATTATTTTAACATCTCACACGAAAATTCCTCTCGAAGGGGTTGTCTTGTTACCTCCCTGACTGACAGGGCCCTATCTGATCCTCTTTGATTTGTCCCCTCTGGCCTATCTCCTACTGTCCTGCATACCCCACTCCAGCCTCACCAGCCTCTTTCCTATTCTTGGAAAACATACCAGGTAGTCCTGTGCCTGGGGGCCTTTGCTCCAGCTGTTCTCTCTCATCAGGATAAATCTTACCTCACTTATCCAAATGACTCATTCCTTCACGGACTTGAAGAATTTGTGCGAAAGTCACCTTCCCAGTGAGGCCTTCCCTGACCACCTATTTAAGATGGAATATTGCCCTCACCCCTTCTCCTTTATTTCCCTCAAGAGCACTTAGCATCATCAAATATGCTATATGTTACATATATAAATAAAATATGAGATGAGATATCTGAGACCAAACACATCTACCAGTAGAGGGCTTGCACCTGCCATTAGAAGGACAAAGAGAGTTGGTTGATTCCAAAGCAACACACAACTACACTTCACTTAAAAGACAAAGACATGCCTAAAACAAAATAATTCAGAAATGCTAATGAAGAAAGGATGGGCAAAGGTATACCAAGAAAATGCAAATAAAAGAAAGAACTGCAATTCTGAAATCCAAATAACTAGAGTTCAGTCCAAAGACCATACGGAAACAAAGAGCACCTGATAATGCTAAAGGCTACAATTCACAGTGAAAATAAAATATTTATGAAAGATATGCAACAAATGATACAGTAGCTTCTTTCACATAGCAGAAACTACAAGAGATTCAAAGGGAATAGAAATACATAAATAATAGCAAACTTTAGTACACTTCTCTTAGTCCAAGACAAAAAAATTATTTACAATAATTGACTTTACATATAGACACATGTATACCTAAAATAACTACATGAAGAAAAATACAAATATTCTGTATCAGCAGTATGATAAAAGTAAAACTCCAATTTACCCAAAGGATACAAAAAAAACAGATTCAAAGGGGCACATGCCCCCCAATGTTTATAGCGGCATTATCAATAATAGTCAAACTGTGGAAAGAACACAGATGTCCATTGACTGATGAATAAAGATGTGAGATATAGATAGATAGATACATACATACATATATATCTATATATATATTATTTAGCCATCAAAAAATGAAATCTTGCCATTTGTAACGATATGGATAGAGCTAGAGTGCATTTTTTTAAGATTTTATTTATTTATTTGACGGAGAAAGAGCGAGAGAGCACAAGCAGGGGGAGCAGCAGAGGGAGAGGGAGAAGCCGACTCCCCTGCTGAATAGGGACCCCAATATGGGGCTCAATCTCAGAACCCTGGGATCATGACCTGAGCTGAAGGCAGACACCCAACCCACTGAGCCATCAAGGCCCCCCAAGAGCTAGAGTGTATTGTGCTAAAGTGAAATAAATCAGAAGAAAAAGACAAACACCGTATGATCTCACTCTTATGTGGAATTTAAGAAAGCAAATGAACATATGGGAGGGGGAAAAAGGAAAAAAAAATACCTTGAGAGACTCTTAACAATAGAGAACAAATTGAGAATTGATGGAGGGAGGTGGGTGGGGGATGGACTAGATGAGTGATGGGTATTAAAGAGGACACTTGTGATGCACACTGCATGTTGTATGTAAATGATGAGTCATTGACCGCTACTCCCAAAACCAACATTGCACTGTATGTTCACTAACTAAAATTTAAATTAAAAAAACAAAAAACGCCATCACTCTCAAAACATTAAGAAAGCCTTCCCACCTTGAAATTTTAAATTTTTCTATTAAACATAGCCTGGCTCAAAGGGAAGTACTAATTGATTATGGAGAATTTCTAGAAAAAAAAAATAATAATGAAGGGGTGCCTGGTTGACTCAGTCCGTTGGGTGTCTACCTTTGGCTCAGGTCATGATCTCAGGATCCTAGGATCAAGCTCCATGTCCTGCTCCCTGCTCAGTGGGAAGTCTGCTTCTCCCTCTCCCTCTGCCCCTCCACCTGCTTGTGTGCTTTCTCATTTTTCTGACTCTCTTTCAAATAAATAAATAAAATCTTTAAAAAAAATAATGAAAACATGGCATCAGAATCTACAAGATAATGTTGTTTATAATAAAATTCAGACTTAAATATCGATAAAATGAGACAAATAAATGAGTGAAATATCACACTCAAAAAGTTAGAAATATTTAAGTCTTGTTTTGGGTTTTTTTTTTTCCAATTTGGATTTAATTTGTTTTTAAATTAAACAACCTACATTAGAAAACAACCTGAAAAGACTGAACCTTGTTGCATTAAACTGCATTTAGCACTTTTATACTTAGCTATAATATTGATACTGTTATTTTGAAACTATATATTATAGGAAAAAGTAAGTAATTTTGTTAATATTATTATGTACCATGTGTTTTAGCAGAAAAGTGATGCAATATAAAATCAAATCTTAAAGTTAAGTAAAAACTTCTATAATGTTTCGTTAGAATTAGAATATCGGCACAAATTTATGATTTATTTTTATCTTTCTTTAAAAAACTATATATATATTCTAGATTTTGCATTGTAAAGTCTGAAAAGTAACAACATAGTTCATAGCTATTTAGCTATGAACATCCTTAAGTGCATGGATTGTGGTCACCAAATACAATTTGCACTGAAAGTAATGAGGAGTCCTTTGAGAAACAGCTGATTTTGGTCTAGGGCAGTAAACACTCCAATATGACACTGGGACTCTTACAGCATCAGAAAGCAAGGAAGCTATTAAGACATTTGTGGTTGTCAAATGAACATAGGAGCCAAAGATGGGCAATTTGAGCTTTAAAATGAATAATCACTGCAATTACATAAAAATGAAAATAGAGTTTCCAATAGAATCGATGGAAAACTCCTAGAAGCAACAGGACTTTCAATACAGTAGCAAGATGTAAAATGACATATAAAAATCAATATCTTCGTATACTTAAGCAATAAGCAGTTATAGGGAAAAAATAGAAGAGCTGACCCAATGTACAGTAATGACAAAAAAAGAGAATACTGTAGGAATAAACTTAACAAGAAATGCGCAAACCCTCTATGAGGAAAACTTCAAAGCCTTCCTAAAAGATACAAAGCTGGGATGTGAATAAAAGAAAAAGTAAAACTGTACTTTTCAATCGAATTATGCAAAATCACAAATTAATACCAATTTTTAAAAGTATTTTCATGGATGTAGATTCTATACTTTTTATGGAAAAATAAATAAATGAGAATATCCAAAAAGAGGAGAGAAAAAAAAACAATAATGAGACAGACCTAGCCCTACCAGATATTGGAATATATTCCAATATTCCAATGCGCAGGCGCCGGGCAGTTCCTGCAATTAAAACAGTATATTAACACAGGAGTAGACAATCAGATCAAAGGAAAAAAATAGAAAATATAGATGCGGACTCAAGCACAATGTGGAAATTTATGTATGTGGTACTTCAAATCACTGGGAGAAAAGTGCACTTTTTAAAATTAAATCTTGCTTAAAGAGCTAAATGCTACCTCGAAGATAAATGAAATTGGATATAATATCACCAAGGTGGAATTCCAGCAAAAAAATCAAGAAAAAGTTTCTTTCAACTTGGATCGTATGATGAAGAACCAATATGAGTCTCCAAATTGAAGGAGATTCTGGTAAACCACTGGCCTGAACGTTTCAAAAATGTCAATGCCAAAAAAAATAAACAAAAAAGGCTGGGGAAGTGTTCTAAATTCAAGGGATCTAAGAGGCTTGATAACTAACTGCGATCTGTGATCCTTGTTAAATCCCGGATTTGTGTTTTACAAGCAACAACAGAGTAAGCAGCCCGGGCAGGGGTGGTGGAGGCGGTGGGGGACAGCCAAGGAAGTAAGAACATGAACCACATAGTCGATTATAATAATGTAGTAGCGTTTAGAGGACTCGGACTCTCTGCGTCTTAAGAGTTTATGGTACATTGTCTAAAGACACTGTATTGTAACCCTATAGGGTAGTAGTCCTCAGCAGGAGTGATTTTGTTGCTCTCCTCTGCACACATTGGGCAGTGGCCAGAAACATTTTTGGTTGCCACAGCTGGGGGAAGGGAGGGCCGCTGCTGGCATCTAGCGTGCAGAGGCCAAGGATGCCACTAAACACTGTACAAAAAGCAAGAAAGCTCCTCCTCCCACACCCCAGCAACAACAAAAAAAACCATCTTGCCTAAATGTCAATCGCGCCGCGGTTGAGAAACCTCGGTGGAGGAAAATCGCTTATTCTTAGAGGATAGCTAGCTATTAGGCTGAGATAAATGAAATTGTCCCTTGAGCAGGTGAAAACACCGGTAACAGTTAAGGGGGGAGGGTTACGATGTTCATAACTAACTCTCAAACTGCTCTGCAGAAACGACGGTACGTGTCCTTCCGCCCTGACTTCCCTCCTCCCTCGGCGACCCGGGAGGGTCGCCCCCCGCCGCTCGCAAGGAGCTGCCGGGTGGAGCCTGCGCGGTGAGAGAGCCTGCCAGCGGCCACTGCGCAGGCGCCGGGCAGCTCGCCGCACTCCCGCTGCGTTTCTCCAAAAGTTGCAGTCCGGCGGGTGGACCACCGTCCAGCGCAGCTGCACACAACGGAGAAGGGAAAAGAAAACTCCCCGGGGGCTCCGCTGGCTTCTCTGGGAGTGACAGAGATGCTTTCTCAGTAGAAGTCCGGAAGCCTCCTCCTTGGCAATCGGATGAGGGCTGCAGTGAGCACCACTCATTCTTATAAAGCCCCCTGCTAGGAAGAGCCAGTTGTGTTTGGGCCCGCGGTGCCTGGTCATCCCCTTCCAGGCTGGATTCTGCAGAGGTGAGTTTTTTTATACTCTCTTTAGTGCATTCGCCTTCCCATATGTGACGCGCCTGGGCAGTCCTCCCTCTCGTGACACCGCTGACCGAAAGTGCCCCGGGCAGGCGCCTTCCACACCCAGCACCTCACCAGCGAGCGCTAATCCAGGTGACGTTTAAAATACCTTAAAAATTCTTTAGCCTAGAGTCCCTTAATCAAGGAGTTGGCACGCTTTTCCTGTGAGGAGCCAGATAGCAAATATTTTAGGATTGGCACACCAGGAACGATCTCTGTCGCACATTTGTCTCCTGTTTCAACAACCTCTTAAAAATGTAAAAAAAAAATCTTAGCTGCTGGCCTTACAGAAACATGCACATTATAACGATTAGATTGATCACTTACTTTACCCAGCACTAGGCTAGCTAGAGCTTCTTTCTGGCCTGCACCCTGTCCCAGATCCCACCACAGTTTTGCAGTAAGGACTTAGGTTCCACAAGGGCTATTATCCACCGACTTTACTAGACTTCATCTGGCCAAATTTTTTTCTCCATCCTTTGGGTCCCTCTGCCTGCACTTCTGCTCCTCCTCCCTGTGGGATGGTCTCTGGTGAGTTCCTGAGTCAGCAAGGCTACCAAGAAACCCCCAGAGGAGCAGCCAGACCCTTCTCTACTCTAAAATCCCAACTGATTCCTATCTAGGAGCAAAAGCCAAAATTCCTACATTGTGAGTAAATTAGAATAAAGGTATTACAGGAATATGTCAGGCAATTGTGTTTCCATAGCATGTTTTCTAGTGATAAATGTAATCTATGTCCACTATGATAATTGGAAAAATACTGAAAAATATATAGAAGAAAATAAAAATCCTCCATAACCCAACTGGAAAAAAAAAAGGAGAAAAAACAAACTACTAAATGTTTATATATTCTTTAGGTACTTTTCCCAATATATATCCCTAGGACAAATTACTGAACAACTGGATTTTTAAAAATATTTCTTAAGTAACTTTGGTTGAAGTCCAAAATACAGAAAAGTGTGCAAACTATAAATGTACAGTTCAGTAAATTTTCAAAGACTAAAGCAAATATACCCTTGCAACCACCATCCAAATCAAGAAATAGACCATTTGGAGCCCCCTTCATCCCCGTGCCCAGTCAGGAGCAACTTCTCCCCTAAATAAAATCGCTGCCTTATCCTCAAATACACAAATTAGTTTTGTAAGTTCTTGAATTTCAATGAGATGAGTTATCCATTAAATTTTCTATAATATTTGGTTCTTTCCATTTATATTTTAATTGAGATTCATCCATATCATTATTGCTTATAACAGGTCTTTTTTTTTCTTTATTTTATGCTGTTTGGCATTCCATTTTATGAATATAATAGATTTTATCCTTTATACTATTATTTTTTAAGTAACAGATTTATTGAGATATAATTCTTATACAATTCATCTACTTAAAGTATGCAATTCAGTAGTTTTTAGTACATTCACGGATAGATCATCATCACAATTTTAGAAGATTTTCATTACCTCAAAACAATTCCATACTCCTCAGCTATCACCTTGTAGCCATCCCCCCCACCATCCTCCCCAGCCCTAAGTAACCACAAATCTACTTTCTGTCTTTATAGGTTTGCCTATTGTGGACATTTCATAAAAATGGGATCGTATAATGCGGAGTGTTTTGTGACTGGTCCTTTATACTGATACTGGATGTTCATGTTATTTCTAGGTTTGGGGCTATTACAAATACTATTACTGGGAACATTATTATACATATCTGTATGTTGTATGTATCTATAGATAGGTTTGTAGCACACAGATACATATTTTTATTGGGATATATATCTAAGAGTGGAATAGCTCAGACATAGGTTATGCTTATGGCTATAGTCGATAGTGCCAAACTCTTTTTAAGTTCACACTCCAAACAGCAGTGTACAATGAGTTTTCATGGCTCCACACCCTCACCAACATTTGGTGTTTGTGTGGTTTCAGTTTATACTTCTCTGATGACTAATGAAAAAGAACATCTTTTCATGTGATTATAAGTCATTTGAATATCCTCTTTCAGTAAAGCACCGTTTGAGTCTTCTATTAGGTTTTTGTCTGTTTCTACTTGACTTATTTATTCTAATGTGAGTCCATTTCCGTTTATCAATGCTGTCCAAAAGCACCTTTCCCTAATGTGTGGCTTTTATTTTAATTATCTCATTGTTAAATGTTAATAAATGTAAATTTTTTATTTTTATAAAAGTCTGATTTATCAGTCTTCCTTTACGGTTCATACTATCCTGCTTAAGAAATCATTGCCTAAAAAAAAAAAGAAATCATTGCCTAAGGCGCCTGGGTGGCTCAGTGGTTTAAAGCCTCTGCCTTCGGCTCAGGTCATGATCTCAGGGTCCTGGGATCGAGGCCCACATCGGGCTCTCTACTCAGCAGAGAGCCTGCTTCCTCCTCTCTCTCTGCCTGCCTCTCTGCCTACTTGTGATCTCTCTCTCTGTGTCAAATAAATAAATAAATAAAATCTTAAAAAAAAAAAAAAAGAAAGAAAGAAATCATTGCCTAGAGGCACCGGCATGGCGCAGTCATGGTTAAGCATTTGCCTTTGACTTGTTTGCCTTTGGCTCTTTTGCCTTGGGCTCCTTTTGCCTTTGGCTTGGGTCATGATCCTGATGTCCTGGGGTTCAGCCCCATATTGGGCTCCCTGCTTAGTGGGGAGCCTCCTTTTCCCTCCCTAGCTCCCTTGTGCTTGTGTTCCCTCTCTCGCTATCTCTCTTTGTCATAAATAAATAAAATATTAAAAAAAAGAAGAAAGAAATCATTGCCTACAGGGACATCTAAAAACTCCTATGTTACATATAGGAATTTACAGCTATATTATAAGTTACATCTAAAAACTTACTGTTTTTCATTGAACAGTTAGATCTAAGCCATGGAGAATGGATTTTTAAGTATGGTATGAAGAAGGGTTAATTTTACTTATTTATTTATTTGTTTGTTTGTTTATTTATTTATTTATTTATTTATTTATTTATTTATTTATTAAAGATTTTATTTATTTATTTCACAGCGGGAGAGAGATCACAAGGAGGCAGAGAGGCAGGCAGAGAGAGAGAGGGGGAAGCAGGCTCCCTGCGGAGCAGAGAGCCCGATGCGGGCCTCGATCCCAGGACCCTGAGATCATGACCTGGGCCGAAAGCAGAGGCTTTAACCCACTGAGCCACCCAGGCGCCCTATTTATTTATTTTTAATATAGTTATCCTACTGACCAACATCCAAAAAGACCATCCTTTTCCCACTGCTCTGTAGCACTGTCTTTGTCATAAATCAATAGAAAGGCAAAATAAGTGAAAATGGTGGAATTAGTAGGCAAGGACTTAAAAATAACCATGACAGGTGCATCAAAGAATCTAATTTTTTTAAATGCATTGAAGAATCTTATTAAAAAGAAGATAAAATAGATGAAGAGGTAGGAAATTTCAAGATAAAAATAATATTTTCTTAAAAATGGAAATCCTAGAACTGAAAAATATGATATCTGAAATTATTTGATAGGTTTATCAGTGTGTTGGACACAACAATGAAAGTAGCATTAAATTTGAAGACAGATCACTAGAAATCATCCAAATTTAAATATACTGAGAAAAAAATGCTTTTAAATAAACAAGCATCAATGACTGATGGAATAGTAGCAAGTGATCTAATATACATGAAACTGAACTAAAAGCAAGGAAAAGAGAGTGTGGGGCAGAAAAATATTTGAAAAAATATTAGCAAAAGATTTCTGAATTTGTTCAAATATATTTATCCTAGGATGTTTAACTTGTTTTCAGTGGAGAATTAATCCCAATATCCTAGCTTGCTATGAATGGAATTTAGAAGTTAACATAAATCTACATGAATAAGCAGTTCATTTTAAAGTCACACAAAACATGGAAAAATACCTTATTGATTGAAACTGTCCTGAGCATTACTGTACGTTTATAAATGTTTCCTACTTAGTAAAGACCAGTAGCACCACCCCAATCATAGTAACATCAAAATGTCCTCAGTTTTCAAAATATTACTTGGTGCTTAACATAGCCCTGCATACACTGAGGACCCCTCTCTCAGGTGAAGTACCATTGTCTCCTTTGTCCACACCCTTTTGAACCTTATCTTCTTTTTTTTTTTTAAAGATTTTATTTATTTATTTGACACACAGAGAGATCAGATCACAAGTAGGCAGAGAGGCAGGCAGAGAGAGAAGGAAGCAGGCTCCCTGCTGAGCAGAGAGCCCGATGCGGGCCTCGATCCCAGGACCCTGGGATCATGACCTGAGCCAAAGGCAGAGGCTTTAACCCACGGAGCCACCCAGGTGCCCTTGAACCTTATCTTCTAATGCTTACATCTGTCTAACCACACTGACCCCATTCCATCTCATGGCTTTCCTCAAATGCTCCTCCCCCAGATATCCATATGACTGATTGTTTTCTCCTCACGTCTTTGTTCAAATGATATTTCCTCAACAAGACCTGTGGATTGAACAAGACAAAATAAAAACCTTTCACATTCTTTCCTTCCTAGTTTGAAATGCTTTTATTTGAAATGCTGTGTATTTTAATTATTTAATTTGCTATTGTCAGGGGTCGCCTGGGTGTCTCAGTCGGTTAAGCATATGTTTTTGGCTCAGGTCATGATCCAGAGTCCTGGGATGGAGTCCCACGTTGGCCTCCTTGCTCAGCAGGGAGACTGCTTCTCCTTCTCCCTCCGCCTCCCATTTGTGCTCGCTCTCTCTCGCTCTCTCTTAAATAAATAGATAAAATATCTTTTTTTTTTTTTTTTAATTTGCTCTTGTCTCACCCCACCACTAGAATATAACTTCCTCTGAGGGGGCAGGGAAGTTTACCAATTTTGTTTTCTGTAGTGTCTTCAATATTTTAAATGAGTAAAACATTATCATTGTTAACATTTTTCTCAGGGCTGACATGTAGGCAACCTTAATTTATTCCTGATAACTCCCTATATCTTTCAGGGTATTCCTTCAGTTTTCATGAATAAGTAAGCCTGGTAGTACTCCAATAATTTACATTTTTAAGGTATGTTTGAGTTTCTTAGCAAAAAGAATTACAGCAACCACAGTTCCAGCTTTTTAACCAAGGAGAGTAAGAAATACAAAATGACTGTTTCCAAAGCAACAAAAAACTTTACCTGATTAAGTAGACTGAGGGTTCCTCCTTATTAGATTGAAGTATCCAACCAAATTGATGAGGGCCCCCTCACAGAGAAAAACTGCTTAGAGCTATCATCTCAAAAAAAAATTTGTCAATTCAATAATAAGCTAATTTGAATCCAACTCTTTTTTCTTTAGGCATTCAGGTTTCAGGGTGGATGATGAACTTTCAAATAGGAAAGAGATGGAAAATCATCAAAATTACCATAAACTGTACTGCCAGCTGAATGCGTGTTTCTTTGTAGCATATGCAGAGTCAAGGACAATTATATTCCTCCATTATACAATCCCCCAACAGCCTGCTAACCTATTGTCTTAATCCGGGTGATTCTTGAAAGCAGAGCCTGAGACAGGTAGACACATTCTGTTTGGGAATGTGATCCGAGGGAGCAGGAATGAAAGAGAGGAGTGAACAGGGGTAAAATGGAAAGAAAATCCAAGCAAAACAGGTAGTGTTATGGAGTAGTTCACTACTGTTAATGGGTACTTAGCCCATGCAGATGCTTCTAGGGATTCTTATTCAACTTTGTCTCAGAACCGCCCACCCCTGAAGGATGAAAGAGAGAAGCATTTATCTCTCAGCAGCCATCTCCTTCTTGCTGAGGACTGCTCCCATGGTGTGTTAACTTCTCCATCCCTATAGGTTGCAAAGACCAAAGAGCCTTCTGGGTACCAGAACATCACACGTTGCCGCACCAGAGAAGCCTCGGGACAGGAAGCTAGATCTTGGTGCATACCTGAAGGAGGGCACTATCAGCACCGAGCAGGGCGAAACCTCCTCCGAACTACTCACCAGAGCTGTGGCTGGAATTGGAGGTTACAGAGATGTGGAACAGTGCACAAGAGGCATCTCGTAAGTCTATAGAAGGTGTTCTTAGCCTTGTCTAAATCTATATCCTCCTTTTTATAATCAATATTTCAGTGTCCAGCATCTGGGTGGTCCAGTCAGTTAAGCGTCTGCCTTCAGCTCAGGTCATGATCTCAGGGCCATGGGATCCAGCCCGGTGTCAAGCTCTGTGCTCAGCATGGAGTCTGCTTGTCCCTCTCCTCCCTGGCTCACATGTGTGCTCTCTCTGTCTCTCAAATAAATAAACAAAATCTTAAAAAAATTTTTAAAAGTTCCGATGTCCAGAACAAGGTTAGCAAAGGGGTTAAATTAGGAAGGTTAAATGTATTAAAAGATGTATGTTAATAATCATTCTAACCTGGAGTGATGTTGATTAGAAATTGACATTAGAACTTGGAAGATTCAAAAATGATTCTACTTGAAAAATTGGACCATTGGATAGAGATATTAGACTTTGTCTAAATTCATGTAATCTCAAAAACAATCATGAATTGTTTGGGGGAAAATGGAGAAATAAAATTAACTATTTCTTGTGTCTCTATGAGCTTTATAATTCAGTATCATTAAGTTTTCCTGAAATACTGTTTTCTACTGTCACATAGCACCAGTGATACAGACCTTATAACCAATTAAGGGAAAATTGGTAGAAACACAGGAGGGAAAAATATTGAGATGATTTCCATCACATAAAGTGTTGTCATTAATATTGGTTGGAATGGAGGGGGGACTTTATGCTTTATGCTATGAGGCTATGAGGCACTGTCTTACCAGAAATGGTTTTCTCTCTGCCTACACCTTGTGGTGTTATTATCATCCTCTCTTAAGGTCTGGAATTCCTTGTGGTCTGGAATTGCTACAAATGAGATATTCTGTTCAGTATACATTGAGCTCATACTATTTCCTGTGCATTGGCACCATACATATCAATAAGACATAAAATATTATATACATAAATTTCATAATACATATTCTTTTAAGGTTCACCCAAAACATCTACCAAAATTGACCATATGATGGATCACAAATCAAATCTCAACCAGTTTCTGAAGGTTGAAATCATATAGAGTATGAATTAAACCAGAAATCGGTTATGTAAAAATAAAAAAAATTTTCCAAGCGCTTGTAATTCAAGGAACATACTCCTCATGACCCACGAGTCAAACTGTAAATCGCAGTGGGATTTAGAAAATATTTTTAAATGAATACTAATGAAAGTACAATATATCAAAACTTGTAGAATGCTGTGAAAAAAATGCCTATGGAAAATTTATAGCTCTAAATACATATATTAGAAATTTTACAAAAAGATTGGCTGTCAGTGTTCCAAGAAGCCGGGGGGTGGGGGGGGAAACTGTGCAAAGTAGCTTTTCAGACATTGGACAACTGGCAGTAAAGTACTGATGAGGAGGAGTAAGGTGACCCTACAGTTGCCCTGCTTTTCTGAGTTTCAGCACTCTGGATCATGTTGCAGTCTTGCTGAGTTGAGGAGGCAAAGACTAGACTTGAGTGAAACTGAGATGTCTTGAATTTTCAGGGCACAGTACCAGCAAGGAGGAAGTTTTGCAGAGAAAGAGACTTCAGAAATCTGCACACAGATCCCTTTGTGTTCATTGCTGAACACTAAGCTTAATTCCCAAAACCAGCATGAGATCGGGAAACACTTAATTTCCATCCAGCCTAGTCCTCACTGGGAACTTCAGACACTCACTAGGATCCCAAGAAGGTTATACCTTATGTAAGAAGGGCTAAACTAGCCTGAGAGTAAACTTTACACTAGACTTGCCCCCCCACCCCTGCAAAACGGCTTAAAAAACAAGCCTTAGTAGTATGGAGCTGATTCATAAGTAGCTACCTGCCAAAACAAAGTCCAGATGTGTTAGTTCAGGTCCCCTAAGAAGCACAGGCAAAGACAGGATTAGATTTACAAGAGATTTATTTGGGGAAATGGCTATGACCGTTAAAATAGGAAGTCGGAGAAGGCAGAGGTTTAAAGAGGGAAGGAAGGAGGGTTGAGTAGTAAGAGTCTCAGACTGTAACACAACTCTAAGAAAGTCAGTTACCTAACAATTGGGAAAGAAGATGGAGGCATCCCATGAAGGGGCACCTACTTATCATCTTGTCAAAGAGGGGCTTGCGTGCCATCTTCCACCGCAGGGGAAATCCATAGCTTTCCATAAAGTACTATTCAAGCCCAGATGACTACATCGGTAAATTCTTCCAAATATTTAAGAAGAGAAAAATACCAATCTTACACAGTTTTTCTACTAAATAGGAAAACACAAATCCATCCTAACTTGTTTTATGAGACAAGCATAATTTTGATTCCAAAACTTGACATTATAAAAAAAGGGATATTATAGATTGAGACAACATAAAGACAGGATTGTCAAATCAGACTCAAAGACTCACAGGAATAGGAGATTTCATCCATTATAAAGTTTTCCTAATAATCTCAAGAATATAAGCAATCAAGAGGACAGGCAAAGCAGAAAGAAGTCTTGAACAGTGTCGACAGTTTCCCACATTCTTCCTTCTGGCATTGGATGGGCTATTTGGCTAAACTGGAAAGATAGGTTCTCTAAGTGAGTTCACTACACACAACCTGGAGCATTTTAGGTCATGATACTTCTCTATTCTATACCCACATAATTATGTAACATGTGACGTTTTCCTGGGGGCCATGCCCCATAAATTCATAGATTTTGGTTTTGTTGACCATAGTCAATCCTGAATCAAGGGCTTCCTGCTAAAACACTTCATAGATAAGGACTCACCTTTTAATAATTAATACTACTTTATTTACATGAACTCTGTTATCAATATGTTTACAAGGAGATTAGCCTGGGTTATCTGGGTTATCTTCCTTCTTTCTTTCCAGGAAACACCCCCCAATATGTTTCCAGGTGATAAATTAATTGGAGGTTAGCTACTTAACTCTGTCCTGCTCAAAAGCCAATAAATCTCACAAACATAGATGCTAAAGTACTAAATAAAATATTATCAAATAGAATCTGAAATGTAAAGAGGCTAATACATCATGACGTTGGTTTAACATTTGAAAATTAATTAATGTAATTCATCATGTAACAGAATAAATGAGAAAAAAACATGATAATCTCAATAGATGCAGAATAAGCAATTGACAAATCAACACTAATTAGCACTATAAATTATCAGCAAACTAGAACTAGAAGAGAATTTTCCTAACCTGATAAGGATATCTACTAAAAACTTACTGCTAACATAATCCCTTAATGGTAAAAGAGGGAATCTTTCCCCTTAATCCTGGAATTAAGGCAAGGATGTTCACTTGCTTCACCTCTATTTAACATTGCACTTGATATCCTAGCCAGGACAGTGAAGGAGAAAGAGGGAGAGAAAGAAAGCAGGGACATATATTGCAAAATAAGATAAAATAAAATAGTTAACCATGTGATTGTGTAGGTAGAAATCTGAAATCATCTACAAATAAGCGATTCAAATAACTGTGAATTTAGCAAGGTCAGAATATCATATTACTGGGTCACTATCAAAATCAACTGCATTACACATCCTGGTACTGGATCAATTAGAGAAATTAAAATATTTAAAATTTACAATAGTATCGAAGATGTCAAGTATCTACAAGTAAACCAATTGTAATATTTGCAATTTTTCTACAGGGTAAATTATAAAATACTGCAAAGAGAGGGGCACCTGTCTGGCTCTGTCGGTCAAGCATGTGACTCTTGATCTTGGGGTCGTGAGTTCCAGCCCCACATTGGGCATAGAGCTTACTTAAAAAATATAGATATATTGCTAAGAGAAATTAAAGAAGATTTGAATAAAATGAAGTATAAATAATGTTAGTGGAAGGAAGACTCAATATTTTAAAAATCAGTAGTTTTAACGTGCTCCAAATTTATCTATAGCGTCAATGTAATGCCAATCAAAATCCTAGAAGTGTTTTGTTTTGTTTTTTTTGAGAAAATTAATGAACTGAATCTAAAATGTATATGGAACTAGAAAGGACCAAGAACAGCCAATAGTCTTAAAGAAAGCACAAGCTAGAAGACTTAACACTACCAGATATCAATACCCATCACAGAGCTATAGAAATGCAGACAGATAGTGTTTGCACAAAAATAAACTAATAGACTAATAGAATAGAATACAGGATAAAAGTATGGGTATTTTTCTCTAAAGCAAACAATTTGTTCTTAGACCAGCACCTACCCCCACCCAAGCCTATCCCCCCACTCAAACTAGATAGTAAGCTTCACACATTGAGGAAGAGAGGACATAAAACAAACATGCATAAGAAAGGTTAGTTATTGGCTTTTGAGGTTCCAAAGACCAAAATCATGTCATAAAATATAGGGTTAGAGAGATATTTGTCTAGCTAATCTCTTCCATGCCTACCCTCTCCAAACTCACTCAGAGGAAGGGATAAAAAAAATCACTAAGTGAGAAGAAAATAAATCACAGTTGGAGAGAAAGCAAATGAGTTAACAGCTGGTGAAGGTTTCTGAAGAGCTTCAGTATTCTAAATTAGAGCATTAAAGAACCCCCAGAAAAAATTTACCTGATCCAAGAATGGAGAGCCCAGTGCTTTACCTCCCATCTGGTTATCTTGAGAAAGTTCCATGGTTTTGACATGGTGGTATTAGAAACTGGAGTGGAAATATCTGCATTGAACAATTAGGCAGATGGATCCTGACTTCACGGACATTATGGGGTCACGGGAACAACCCAATGTTTTTCTTGATGTGATTGAAAATACTTGAGAAATGACTCCGAGAACTGACAGACCTGTGGGACCTCTTAGGCAAAGATGTGGGATGAACTCTCTGAAGAGTTTCTGAAGAGAAATGCATACATCTCAAAAGATGTCAGCATGGAGGGTGACATCAGTGTGAACGATGCCAATCCAGAATCAGATATATCCCGTAATGCATGGCATGACCTAAGTCCTCTGGAGCTCAGCTGCAGCCCCAGATATTGTAGTAAATTATTTTAAAATATAAGGTCTATATACCTGGAAAATTATTAAAGTGAAGGATTTGGTGGATATGTGTGTATTTGCCATCAGACAGAATGAGAGATTAAGAAATAAGTTCAGTTATGGAAAAATAAAGTCACTTTTCCCACACACCCGAGTATGGGACTTACAAACCTATAGCTTGTAATATTTCAACACCAAAGTTTTTGAACAGGACCATTGGGCAGGATTGCCTGGAGCAAACCATCTGTATTCAGTTCTTTTAACACAGCCTGCAAGGCACTGTAAGATCAGCGAGACATTTACCAAATTATGTTCTGTGGAACACTAGCTCCATAAGATATGAATTGACGTCAGGAGACAAACAAAGTGGGAAGGTTTCTTCAGTGACAAATTCTCAAAGGCATTCCTATTTGAATGTTCTATGCAACTCTCCAAAGGACATAATTTGACCTGGCCCATTGGCTGACCAATGGCAGCATTGTGATATATGGGCCCAGATCCCCCCAAATCAAAGAAGGACTTGTTCCTCATTTGCTGGGAGTAGTGGGAGCAGGCAGCCTACAGCTCACAGCCCTCTTTGGGAATTGCCCCTCCTGCAGAGAACCGATTTACCTATGGTCGCTCCTCTTCATGGGGTTGCCCATATTCAGTGACCTATCAGTGCAAGGGTACAAAGCTGTTCTCTTGCCCATCTTAGGACAACTCTAAAGGCCTTTCCAACTCCAGATCTCCCCCATGGCACTGGCCAAAGCTGGAGTTAGACCTGCATTACAACTCAGCTTTTCCCTTTCTTCCTCTTTTCTACAAGTGTTGGTCCCATTGACTCTTCTTAATAAACCTCCTACAGGGTAAAGCTCATCTCAGAGTCTGAATCCTGGAAAGCCCAGTTTGAGATGCCCCACCTCCCAATTCTATTTGCCCACTAAAACCTTTTTTCTCCAAGTACCTAACAAGCATAAAGTAGAAGCAGCACATTTTGGATGCCTGTAAGTACAAGCGTGAGAACTGGGTATTTGTGTGGAGGTTGGAAGAGGGGTGCCTGAGACTTGAACACCAGCCCATGAATTCCTTTGCTATTTGAAACCAGCCCAACTTTGAAATATAACTTTAATTTTTTAAGCGCTACAGAATCCATTATCTATTGAGGTAGATGGAGAAGTTCTAAGTATTATAGGACATATGCAAATAAGTTTTATTTTTTTCTACAAAATGCTTAAGTCTCTAAAGTGGTCAGTGATGGGGAGCCTGGGTGGCTCAGTCGTTACGCGTCTGCCTTCGGCTCAGGTCATGATCCCAGGGTCCTCTCTGCTCTGCAGGAAGCCTAATTCTCTCTCTCCCACTCCCCAGCTTGTGTTCCCTCTCTCGCTGTGTCTCTCTCTGTCAAATAAATAAATAAATAAAATCTTAAAAAACAAATAAATAGGGTGCCTGGGTGGCTCAGTGGGTTAAAGCCTCTGCCTTCAGCTCAGGTCATGATCTCAGGGTCCTGGGATTGAGGCCCACATTGGGCTCCCTGCTCAGCAAGGAGCCTGCTTCTTCCTCTCTCTCTGCCTGCCTCTCAGCCTACTTGTGATCTCTCTCTCTCTCTCTCTCTTTCTCTGTCTGTCAAATAAATAAATAAATAAAGTCTTTAAAAATAAATAAATAAATAAAGTGATTGGTGGTATGGGATAAAATCCACTCATTTCCATCTGACTTATACAACTATTCTGCAATCACAGCTGTCTTCAGATATTTAGTGGGAGAAAAAAAGGAAAAGTACAACAAAAGCCTTTGAAAATCAGTTTTCAAGAAATAAAAACTGGGCAGTAGCATTTCCACAAAACTGAAAAAATCTTCAGAACTGGAAAATCTATCCTGAAGAGTCCAGTGAATTATAACACACTTAACTTATTAAAATATTTGTGTTTGGCAAACCACTGGGTAATATAATTTCAAGATGTTAATTGTATTACCAAAAAAAAAAGGGATTTTTTTTTAAATCTTTGAAATAATCACTTTTTTTAATTTTAACACTACTTTGGAACAAAGAGCTGGCTTGAAAGACTAACACCTAAATGATCAGAGACAGTGAACTATCAGATGGCATGATCAGCACAGAGCGATTCCCAACCAAGATGAGATGCATGCAGCCTCTGCAAGTGTGGCTGGGGAGGAGTTTGCTTCAGCTCACTTGAATAAGCTACTGTCTATGGCTCACAAGGGTCCCGTTCTTAATGAGGTGGTGCGTAGCAGCAGCACACTGTGAATCCAAATAGCAGATGGCAACACTGTTGAGTAGGCTGGCAGTCTGATGTCTAGCCACCAACTGGCAGCAATCATTATTAAACTGATTCATGTGCCCAGGGAAAATCTTCATAAGAGTCTTAGCAAATGTGAGCAGTGAGAAGCAAATGATCTGCTATTCCTATCTTCTACGGACACTACGAGTATTTTAAAAAATAGTACCCCCCAAGGCAACCACGTGAAGAAATGGCATGCCCCAGTGTGAACTACAGGCCTTATTCCTTTCTTATATATACTCATGTACCTTTAAACATGATAGCTATGATTTCTCTATTGGGTAAATAGCTTTTACTTGAAGGAAATAGCTTCATAGCTTTGACCCTATGGACTCAAGGCAAATATTCAGTGATAGGCAAGCACTAACTTATTCTCTAAATAAAGCTTCCGTGAAAATGGTACTGTGAATCTAGTGATAACATATTCTGTCTCACATAATGAAGCAATGGCCTAAATTGCTCATGGTCTATCTACTTAAGTCAGGTAACTCATCCCTGAGTGAAAACTTGTTATTGTAACTCTTGGTTAGGAATGCAGAGTGAAAGAGCCACTAGATTTAGAATACTGTTCTCATGTAAGGACCTTTCTCAGAAGTAAAAAATCTGGAAGGGATTCATTTTTAAAATTCTGTCTTTACAAATCAAAATGTTAAGCAAACAGCATTTTTTTCTTTTCAGATGTTAAAAGGATCTGTTATTTGTCACCAATAAAGCCAATTTCTACATCACTATGTATTAATAAAGAAGACTTAAAGTAAGGCTTTTATTGAAAAACAAACTCCTGCTTCATTCACTTTTAATATGCTTGCACTTATATTAAAACAAAATAAGCCTACCTGTTCTCTAAATCTTTACTACATTTGTTTTCTCAAATTAAGAAACTAGATTTCTC
>LNAC01001321.1:93852-117157 GCA_002007465.1 Ailurus styani | reverse complement strand
TCTGCCTACTTGTAATCTCTCTGTGTCAAATGAATAAATAAAATCTTAAAAAAAAAAACTTGAAGATGAATAGGAATATTGATAGTAGTATTACAGATTCTCAATTCGAGTAAATTGGCCTCATTACCTAAAGATGAATATTCTCTTTTAGAAGAGAAGAATTCTATCAGTCATGAGCTAGGAATGCTAGAAATTCATTCCTGAAAATTTGTATATACTAAATGATTGTTTTCTCCCACTTTTTACTAAAATGGCCTTTGTGAAAGCCATCTATGATATCTTCTTGCCAAAATCAAAGTCTCGTTCTGTGGCTCTTGCTTACTTTGACTGTCAGGGGCATTTAATGCAACTGATCACTACTACCCCCTTGAAACACCTTCTTGGCTTGGTTTCTAGGAGAGCAGTGCACTTGTCTGGTTTTCTTCCTCCCTTACTGCAATTCATTGTCCGTTTCCTGCTTAGCACTTCATCAAAATCCTGACCTTTGGGCATCTGAATATTCTTAGATATTCTGCTATGTACCTTCTCATATCGGAATGAGCTCAGATATTTTGCTATGTACACTCTAATCCAGGCAAGGACTGTGTGTGTCTGATTTATTGCACAATGTCTAGTACATAGTGGACATTCAAATATTTGTTAAAGAAATGAATGAATACTGGAACACCATACCTAGTTTGAATAAATGATTGTCAGCACAATGTGAAGACCTGGAAATTAAATAGTTCCTAACATGATTTCATTGAGGTAGGTATAAAGATCATAATCCTCGTCTTTTTAGAACAGGAAATTGAAGTTTCAATAGGTCAAGTTGCCCAATAACATGCAGTGTCTAACTGTCAGAGCCGAGACTTGTACTGTTGCTTTTGTAGTCCAAAGGCCGTGGTCATAATTCACTACCGTACTTACTGATGAGTACAAGAGAAAACGAGGACTAGGAACCCTCGTTCAGCTTACATATCTCCTGGTCCCTTGCTATAATGATACAGTTTTGAAGTTGATGGCTCTGATGATAGTAGGACTATAAATGCTATTTTTCTCACATTCGAAAAGAAAATGACCTGCATGATAACGCAGTGGTGGGACTGAGTCCCATTTTGGGATTCTCATTCCCACTCTGCTCCTCCCCCCTCCCCTGCTCACTCACTCTCTCTCTCAAATAAATAAATAAAATGTTTTTAAAAAAAGAGAATGACCTGTTTCCTTATCTGTAAAATGGAGATGAAAATACTATTAGTCTATCTTTCATAGATTATTATTTTTAGGGTAAAATAATAAATATGCAAAATATAAGTTATACAAAAAAACATGGATAATTTCCATTCATTAATTATTAATATTAAGAGGTACTAAAAGAAGTGGACAGGCAGAAAAATCTTCCTACTGACAGGGACAGAGTGAAGGAACAAGAAGAAGACAATCAAGAAAGAGTTAGAACATCCCTCGCTTCCCTAACCCTGTCAGTTAGGCAAATAGAAGACAACTAATGTTCTCTAGTTCCCATGTAAAAGATAATGAACACTCATTACACAATTAAAAGAATTAAAAGAAAAAGATCATTGACTTAGCCATACTACATTCAAAAAGAAAAAGACAATCATAAGGACAAAAGTCTGCCCATGCTGTGAAAAAAAATCCTGGTAATTCTGCAGTTAATTTGTTTTGTACCTGTGTGATTTTACCTTCCATTGACTCCAGAGACATTACCATTAGCATATCCCAGGGATGACTGGAGATAGAGTAAGCAGGGGAAATTAGGTTAATGAGGCAGCATAGAGGAAGGCAATTCTATGACCTCCTGGTCCTCAGAATATACAGGTCTTTAAACTGTAATCAGGTAGCACAGTTAGGAATACTCCCAAGATTTCTTTTCACTACTGGATTCCAGGTTGTAGTATTCAATTATTATAGAAAATGGTGACTGGGTTCAACTTAAATTCTGGGATTTCCCTTATAAGTTTACTAAGGGTACTTTCTTCCTTTGTTAGCAATATAGCCATCAGATCTCCCTTAGGGAGACAAAGGCCTGTCACTACAAATACCCAGATTTCTTGGTGATGTTTGTGTCTCCACTGTGGACATCACACAAGACATTTCACTTAGTTAACCAGAAGTGTTTCTTAACCCAAAAAGTACAAAGGTGTGGCCTTGTGGACAGAGCTCTGGAGTCTGTAAGATAAATATCTGAGTATCAGTTCACATACTTAGCAAATAGAAGAGTCAACTTCAGCCTCACTATGCTCATTATATAAATAGATACAGCCCTTCACAAGGCAGTTTTAAAGACCCTTGATAATATACTTAAGGTGATCACATTGCCTGGCAGAGTCAGTTTTCAGTAAATCATGGCTGTGATTACTATCAAGGTTATTAATCATTGGAATGGTGATCCCAAAATTGCCTATAACTTTATTTTCACCACATTTGGGGTTTTTTGTTGTTGTTGTTTGTTTGCATAAAAAAGAATGTGTTTATATGGCACCTATTATAAAGATTTAGGAATTTATGTGACAATCACCCCCCAGTTCTCTTTCAACTTTATTTATTAATAGACACTAGGAACACTAAATGCCAATTATGTGCTAAGTACCAGGAGTCTAGGATCTAGTGTAGACACAGAATAAATATAAGACAGACCCCATTCTAAGAAAATATGTAAAGAATAATTTCAGAAAGAAAATAAGCATCACAAGAGAGGCATAAACAAAATATTATGAGCATTCAGAGTACATGGTTCTTCTGAGTGAAGGAAACTGGGAAAGAATCGTGGAAGAGGAGGTATTTGATCAGCACCTTAAAGTAAGCACAGAACTTGGATATGCAGAGATTGAGGAGGAGAGAGATAAATGAATGGATGATTCATGAATGATTCACTCATTCCAAAATCTTCCCATGGCTCTACTCTCTGGAGATCAGGCCTCGTGGTACCCACACTCTGGTGATGAACAGCAAGGCCACAAGAAAGCGAAGAGACATGAGCAAGAAACCTGGAATGGTTTATGATGGCCAAAGGGAAGAGTGGCCGATAATAAATCTGCAACCAGATCATGGAAGGTATTAAATACTGAGGTAAAATATTTGGAATTTATTCAAGTCTTTGGGGAAGAAATTTCAAAAACATCAACCCCATATTGAAGTTAAAAACAAAAGTTAGAGGTCTGGCTGAAAGGACAAACAGACTCAGAGAACATTGCTAAAAGATAAACTGAGGCATATTAAAATTGTAAGAATTCCTATGAGCAAAAATCAATTTGAATCAGGCAGCCCCAAATCGGAAGTGATCAAAAGTACTCTGCCAACAGGAGCCAGAGGAAAGACTTAGAAAGAATGCAGAAGCAGACAGGAAATTATTGATCATCTGTATCTTAAAGGATAGTTGACAGTCTGTGATTGGTTCCCCTTAGTGTTTTGGTTTTTTAACCTTGAAGTATTTACAGGCTTAGATCCTGGTTTGCTTACTAGGCTAGTAAGCAAACCAGGATCTTAGAACTATGTCAAGCTAATGACCTCCTTGTTTAACTTAACAACGTACATATTCAGATTGGGGGAATGGAAATGGTATGTTTCTAAAGTTCTTTCGGGCGGTGTTTGAAATGTATCGGAAGGAAGGAAGTCCAGATATATGGACACAATGGATAGGAGACAATTTCAGTAGGTTAGGAATGAAGTAATGAAGACCAAAACTGAAGCTGGAAGAGACAAATTAGACACCCTGATGGAGCTTCATGCATGACTCTTCATAACTCCATTCTCCCTTCTCCCAAGACAAGGAACTTGGTTAAATTAAAAAAAAAAAAAAAACAAACACATCCATGTCTCTCTTAACATTTGTACTTAACAGGGATGTAAACATTTCCGTTTTAAAATTATACATAAAATAAACGGGTGATTGAAAACTCAGTTAATATTGAACTCTAATGCAAGCCCATACTGTGTAAGACAGTAGCTTCCCAAACTACCCATTATTTTTCATTCCAACATCACCCCATCTGTCTCCCTCCATCTCACCTGTGTCTTCCTCAAAGATTTTCAGTTAACTCCTCCTTTAAAGTCTAAATCGGTTAACAAATACTGAACCCCCTTTTGTGGCTGCAACCAGCAAGGCATATCCTGCTAACTTTCAATCTGGCCCATTTGTGTGTGATGACACTTTCTTGAAGCGACTAATATTATCTCTTTGAGAAAAAGCCCTATGTGTGACTTTTCATTATAAAAATATCCACTGGGTACATAACATTATTCAAGAAAACATGAAAGCTTGCAGAACAAGTAAGCAGCTGAAAGAGCAGCAAGACAAGATACATGTTTCCTAATAAAAACATGGGAATGTATTTTGTTATCTGGGAAAAGTAGAGAGGTTATCTGAAGAGATATATAAGGTTAAAAAATACCATGAGAAATGTGTTCACACATAACTATGAACATATGAATAGAGATATATAAAAATCAAATTCATCATGTTCACATCCCCTCAGTGTCTGCTTATTTTCACCTCCCCTCACCCTTCTCCACTCCACTATTCATCCAGTTATAAGATTAGGGACCTGGGAAGCTCACTTAACCTGTCCTTTCCCCTAATTGCCCATACTCAATTATTTTAAATGTTCAGGTTATAGTCTACTAACTAAGTTACTCATGCCCTTACCTAATTTCAACCAATGTATTTTCTCCCCCCTTCTGGTACAGGATAAAGAGAAAACTCATTGTGGCATAAAGGCCCATTAGGTTTAGCCGTATTATAGCCTTTCCTCCTATTCTTTCTTTTCCACACTTGCACCTGCTATTCTCTCTGCTTGGCATGGTTCTTTCCACTGTGGATGAACTCCAACAAGAAAGCTCAAAGATCACTTCCTTGGTGAAGCCTACAGTGCTCCCTACGGCCCTAGCATGCTTTCTTAAAACACTTGTTACTTATCCTTGACATTTTCTATACATGTCTCCACCACTGGACTAATGAAATTCTTGAAATCAGAGATGCTATGTGATCCATCACAGTGAGAATCAAAATCACGTGCCCTGTGCACACAAACACGAATTTACCGTCAACATTAATTATAATGTAATTATAGAATTTTACCACTCAGCTGTTTTTGTTAGCAAAACTTTACTATTCCAGGGGACTCCTTCCCAGGAAGATAACACTGCAAATAATTATATGGTCTATCTCAGGAATTTCTCTAAAATCCATCAAGTCAGCAGAAAATATCAAATAATATGTCACACATTAAGAATGGCTCAGTCCATTAAGCATCAGGCTCTTGGTTTCGGCTCAGGTTTGGATCTTGTGGTTGTGGGATTGAGCCCCTTGTCCAACTCTGTGCTTCAGATTCTCTCTCCCTCTCTCTGCCCCTCTCCCTGCTCACGCTCTCTCTCTCAAATAAATAAATAAATAAATAAATCTAAAGTAAAAAGACTAATAAATGTAGATGAAATAAGTATCTCTAAATGTATTGCAATTATAACAATAGTAACAGAATAGTGAATGGAGCAGAATTATTACCAAACAAAATAAACAAGTTAATTACAGTCCGTTCTACTAATTCTTTCTCTACAATGTCTGGCAATTCCTCTGACTTTACTAACATATTGAAAAGAAGGAACTATTCCTATTTTCTGAGAAAACAAAAATATTTTCCAGATAAATCTTTGATCAGAACAAAGGCAGGGCGAACAAATACTTGAGTCTATGCAACTATCAGTGACATGAGAATCGTTACGGTGTTTTTTAATATCTCAAAAATTTTAGGGCAAAAAATAAGCACACATAGACTAAGTGGTTTAACATATAAATACATTAGTATTCATCAGTTTCATTCCCCACCTCCTTTTCTCCTTCTACTCATTAGTTTGACCCAATGTTTCATCCTTTCTCCAACTCCAAGAATCTCTCTGCACTCTAGATATTATGAATTGTCATTGTTACCAAACTATCAATCACAGCCACTAACTCAGGAAATGAAAGGGTGAGCCCTGGTGCTGACACCAACTGCTCCTTCCCAGGGAATCCCAAGGGGGCAGGACAAATCAAGAGAATAGCCCCTGGCTGGGCTTGCCAACACTGTTGCCCAGGAAACTCATTGCAAGAAAGACCATAATTCAAGGGACGAGGGTTTGGAAAAGAAAAAGGGGGAAGTTTATTTTGGGTGTCAGCATCCAGGGGAAGTGGCAGGCTCAAACCTTAACGACTGATCTCTCCCCCAGCAAGTTGGGCACCTACAGTTTTACAGAGAGGTTTGGTGAGGTCTGTGCAAGAGAGCAGGCAGAGAGCAGTTATCATAGGTGTCAGCTGGGGTATGTTCAGGGCCTGTTCATGGGCAGGGGACGTGCAGCATGTAGTCTTCTAGGCATTCCTTTGCTATCAGGGCTTTTCTGGTCTGGTGGTTGGAATGTCCCACACGTTGCAAAACATCTTCATTAATGCCGCAAGAAACTGTGATAAGAAATAACTTTTGGGGTCTATAGTTGAGCAAGAGGCTTGCTGACATCATCAGCAAAATTACCTATATATTCAGCTTTTCCTCTGGTTGGTTTCTTTACCTTCTTCCTTTAACTGAAAGTCAGCAGTGCCCTGGGAACACAACTTACCCTTGATCTTCCTCTCATACTCTATCTTGGGTTCTTTAGATAAATGGGTAATTCTAGGCCTGGGGGTTGGATATACAAGATGATCCTGGACTATCCTGTCAAACATATAACAAGGAATTTATCAACAACCACCAGGATCATGTCAAAACGTCTCAGAGGTAACTTAAAAAGGCTTCCAATGATCAAAGAAGGTAAAATTTGGGCATCACTAAGAATAATACCTACCATAGATTAAAGAATAATAAATATGTTTAAATCCACGAGTTCATAAATTATAATAATAATGGGTCAACATTAGAGGATATTAGAGAATCATCTCATTATTTTGAAAACAGAGGAAAATGATCATACATTTACATGAACTAACTATACCACTGGTATACCAAATGTTAGGTGAGGAGAAATTTCTGTTCATAAAAATGTTCTAAGGGATTTCCAGTCTCAGCCATGCATCTTAAAGTAGCTGGTATTAAACTAACTCTTCTGCCAAAAACAACTATAAAAGCTGGATGACATATATAAATCAACTGTTTGAAGGCATTGGCAAGAAACCAGGACAGGCAGGACTCCCTCAGTCCCTCAGAGAAGGGAAGCACATATGGTGAGCTCTACATTCATGCTACGGCTTTTTTATGAGGGCATTTTTCAAATTGTGATACAGGGAATAGAGCTCAAACAGAAAGTGACAGTCTTATTGGGCTGAGGAAAAAGAGGTCTAAATTCAGAACTGCCAAAGTGGCTTGGAATTGAGCTTCAAAATCCCAGACAGGAAAGGAATTGAGAGAAGAATCCAAAAATCTGCATTCCAATTCCCCTCAACTCATGTTAATGCCTCATGGTGTTAATGTATTTGGCATCACTAACACAAATGGTGGCAGGTGGGTAAATGAAATTACACTACGGAATTCTGACATCGGTCAACAACTAGTAAAGCTACTAATTTAAGGTAGACCATCATAAGATATGGGTGTATATTTTAATTCTATGGAAAACACCAAAAGAATAATTTTTAAAATGTATAATAATCCTATAGAAGGCAAATGGCCTAAGAAACACTACCTGATTAATTCAAAGTAATTCAAGAAAGGAAAAACAAAGGATCAAAGAACAGATGGGATACATAAAAAACAAATAATACGTTGGTAGACGTAAACCCAATTGTTTTAGTCCATTTGGGAGGGCTATACCAAAACATCAAAGGCTGAATAGCTTATAAACAGGAATTTATTTCTTGCAGTTCTGGAGGCTGGATGTTCAAGATCACGGTGCCAGCACACTTGAGCTCTGGTGAGAGTCCTCTTCCAAGTTGCAGACTGCTGATTTCTGATTTTATCCTCTATAGAGCAGAGAGCAGAGAGTGAAGTAAACTCTCCTTCCTAGACTACTAATCCCATTCATGAAGGATCCATTATTATGACCTCATCTAATCCTAATTACCAGAACATTCAGTCCATCACACCAACTAGTAGTATATGAGATGTGCATGGAGCAAAAGACTTCAATTAAAAGACAAAAGCTGTCAGACTGAGTGTAATTAAAAGAAAGAAAGAAAGAAAGAAAGAAAGAAAGAAAGAAAGAAAGAAAGAAAGAAAGAAAGAAAAGAAAGAAAGAAAGAAAATGCTGTTTATAAGATACATGAACTATAAGGACACAGAAAACTTAAAAATAAAACAGAATGGAAAAATATATACCATGAAAAATATTTTTTAAGATTTTATTTATTTATTTATGAGAGACAGAGGGAGAAGCAGGCTCCCCACTGAGCAGGGGTCCCCATGCGGGACTCAATCCCAGGACCCCAGGATCATGACCTGAGCTGAAGGCAGACGCTTAATGACTGAGCCACCCAGGCACCCCTATACCATGAAAAATTAAGCAAAAGAAAGCTAGTATAACTTTATTATACCAACTAAAGTAGACTTCAAGTATTATGGAAATAGAGTGATATTTATAAATGATAAAATAGTCCATTACATATGAAGATAAAACAGTCCTAAATTTGTTTCGTCTAATGTATAAAAGCAAAAGAGATAAATCCATAATCACTCTTAGAAACATTATAATAATTGACAGAATAAATAGAGAAAAATCGGTAAGAATAGAGAAGATATGGACAACACAATAAACCACCTTAACCTAACAGACATCCAAACAGCACTGCAGCCAATACCCGCAAAGAACAAAATTTTTTATAATGCACTTACACAGGGGCTCCTGGGTGGCTCAGTGGGTTGAAGTCTCTGTCTTCGGCTCAGGTCATGATCTCAGGGTCCTGGGATCAAGCCTCACATTGGGCTCCCTGCTCGGCAGGGAGCCTGCTTCCTCCTCTCTCTCTGCCTGCCTCTCTGCCTGCTTGTGATCTCTCTCTCTGTGTCAAATAAAAAAATAAAATCTTAAAAACAAAAAACAAAAAACAAAACAAAACAAAACAAAAGAAACAATGCACTTAGACATTTGCCAAAATAGACCAGAGCAAATCTTAACAAATTTCAGAGAACTGAAATCATAGAGTATGTTCTCTGACCAAAGTTAAATTAAACTAACAGATAATTAGAAAAGGTAACTAGAAAAATTCCTAAATGTTTGGAAATTAAACAATGCACTTCTAAATACCTATTAGGTAGAGAAAAAATTGCAAGGGAAATAGAAATAATATAAGTTCTTTTTTTTTTTTTAAGATTTTATTTAAATGACAGATAGGAAGGGATCACAAGTAGTCAGAGAGGCAGGCAGAGAGAGAGGAGGAAGCAGGCTCCCCACTGAGCAGGGAGCCTGATGTGGGCCTCCATCCCAGGACCCTGAGATCATGACCTGAGCCAAAGGCAGAGGCATTAACCCACTGAGCCACCCAGGAGCCCGAAATAATATAAGTTCTTACAAAGTCACTTTCATAAGTTTTTGAATTACTCATTTCATAAAATAGCTTTTGAAAACCTGAGAAGAAACATGGGTTTTTTCCATTCCTCCAATCTAAAATAAGCTTTTTTCCCCCAACTCTAATTCCAGCAATTGCCAGACTTATATTTGTAAATAGCTGCTAAGGGTCTGATATTTTACTGTACTTACTACCTAATGAGCTAACCTACGATAGTTTTTAGGGTGCTAACCCAAGACACCAGACTCCTGGACTCGAGCCAAAGGACTTTATTATTTATAGCACAGTAGCAGCATGATCTTCAAGCTTATACTCGTTCCCTGTTTCCCAAATCCCATGGTGGTGACATGGAACATCTCAGGTGTACGCAACTCTCAAGAGTGACCAAGTCACTGCCATGCCCAAAATTGAACGGTTTCTGATATTCAGGACTCTCTGTAATAATCAGAAAAATCTCAGGCAAACTAGGACAAGTTGGTCACCTGTGTTGGTCACACTGGATTTTATATCGCAGCTGTGATGCCCTGAGCTTAGGAAACACCAGACTTTTAAAGGAGGCTGCTGACAAATTTGTCCAACCTTTGCTCTAGAAAAAGACATTATCTTTATTATCCTGGACAGCAAACAAATCTGCCCTTTGCCTCAGAGAGTGACACTGTCTTTATCTTCCAACGCTGTTTGCCACACAAACACACTTGAAAAGGTATTCCAGAACCAGAACTGTCAATGTAACTGCTTAAGAGACATGCAGAAATGCAAGAAATACATGGGGGATTGTCTCTCAGTAAAATTCGTATAAAATTACAGTACAATCATTCTACAGTCACTTGTGTACTAATCTGTATCTTGGCTGTGAAAATGAAGTCTCCCATACTTTGATCAAGTTTCCTTTGTTAAGAACCCAATACATCCTACAACTATCTGGTCAATTCATCTTGGACAAAGCAGGAAAGAATATCCAATAGAAAAAAGATAGTCTCTCCAACAAATGGTCCTGGGAAAATTGGACAGCAACATGCAGAAGAATGAAACTGGACCACTTTCTTACACCATACAGAAAAATAAATTCAAAATGGATGAAAGACCTAAATGTGAGACAGGAAACCATTGGAAGTCCCAGAGGAGAACACAGTCAGTAACCTCTTTGACATTGGCCATAGCAACTTCCTTCTAGATATGTCTATTGAGGCAAGGGAAACAAAAGCAAAAATAAACTATTGGGACTTCACCAAAATAAAAAGCTTCTGCACAGTGAAGGAAACAATGAATAAAACTAAGAGGCAATCTGTAGAAGCGGGAGAAGATATTTGCAAATGACATATCTGATAAAGGGTTAGTATCCAAAATATATAAAGAACTTACAAAAATCAACACCCAAAACCCAAATAATCCCATTAAACTATGGAAAGAAACATAAACAGACATTTTGCCAAAGAAGACATCCAGATGGCCAACAGACACATGAAAAGATTCTCAACATCATTCATCATCAGGGAAATACAAATCAAAACCACAATGAGATACCACCTCACACCTGTCTGAATGGCTAAGATTAACAACACAGGAAACAAGTGTTGGTGAGGATGTGGAGAAAGGGAAATCCTCTTATACTGTTGGTAGGAATGAAAACTGGTACATTGACTCTGGGAAAACAGTATGGAGGTTCCTCAAAAAAGTTAAAAATAGAACTATCCTACACTTTAGCAATTCCACTACTAGGTTATCTACCCAAAGAATACAAAAATATTAACTCAAAGGGATACATGTACCCCAACGTTTATAGCAGCAATATCCACAATAGCCAAACTATGGAAATAGCCCAAGTGTCTGTCAACCGATGAATAGATGGATAAAGAAGACGTGGCCTACACACACACACACACACACACACACACACACACACACACACACAGTGGAATATTACTCAGCCATCAAAAAGAATGAAATCTTGCCATTTGCAATGACGTGGATTATGAATGTATTATGCTAAGCAAATAAGTCAGTCAGAGAAAGACAAATATCATATGATTTCACTCATATGTGGAATTTAAGAAACAAAATAAACAGCAAAGGGAAAAAAAGAGGGAGAGACAAACCAAGAAACAGAATTCTTAACTATGAAGAATTCTTAACTATGAAGAAAGAACTGATGGTTGCCAGAGGGCAGGAGGTGGGAGGATGGGTGAGATCAGTGATGAGCATTAAGGAGGGCACTTGTTGTGATGAGCACAGAGTGATGTATGGAAGTGTTAAATTATTATATTGCACATCTGAAACTAATATAACACTATATGTTAATTAATAGAAATTGAAATAAAAACTTAAAATAAAAGAACCCAGTACAAAATGTTTGCTCGGTATTTTTGTGATAAAGGCATCTTAGTATAATGGAAATGATGACCTATTTCTCTATTTTATCTCAGTCACAAAGATTTAATAATAAATACAAATATATATTTATTTCCACTGTTTTCATTATTCAGCAATACAGTTACTAAACAGTCTCTGGGCAGCTACCAAAAGATATCAGGGCCCAAGAAAAAGGCAAAGGAATTTAGGAATGGGGAGAAGTAAATCAGAAACAAACAAATAAAAACAAAACAACAACAAAAAACTGGGTCCCTTTTGTTGAATGAAGTGTATCTTACAAGACCGAACTAACCCGGACTTCACAGAAATGTGTGCAGTTAATTTCCCAGACTTATTCAGCCTGTAGTTCTGGTGGCTCATATTAACTGTAACAATTCCAATTTCACTGGTTGTTTCCTCAATCCAGGAGAATTTCCGGGAGTTCTGGCCAGGTTTTATAAGCCCTCACCATGCCTTTTCTCCCCATGCCTCACCATCTACCCACCGGCATCCACTGTCTACCACCAGCTGAGGCCTGGGTTCCACGACATATAAAGTCTCAGCATATTCAGTCACTGTGTTAGTCTCCTATTGCTGCCTAGCAAATTACCATACACACAGTGACCTAACTCAAAGGAATTATCTCACGCTTCTCTAGGTCAGAAGTCTGCGGAGGCTTAAGGGAGTTCTCTTCTTAGGGTCTTCCAAGGCTGAAATAAAGGTGTCTCTGGGCTGGGCTTATGGCTGGACGCTATAGAAAAGAATCCGCTTCCAAACTCATTCAGGTTTTTGACCAAATATGAAATGAGGTCCATGTCTGTTTGCTAGCTGTCAAAGAGTGGCCACTTTTTTTTTTTTTTGAGATTTTATTTATTTGACAGAGAGATCACAAGTAGGCCAAGAGGCAGGCAGAGAGAGAGGAGGAAGCAGGCTCCCCACCTAGCAGAGGGCCCGGTGCAGGCCTCCATCCCAGGACCCTGAGATCATGACCCGAGCTGAAGGAAGAGGCTTTAACCAACTGAGCCCCCCAGGTGCCCCAAAAAAAGGGGCCACTCTTAAACTCCTGAAGGTCACCTGTATTCCTTGGCACGACACCACCTTCATATTCAACCCAGCAACAGTACATCAAATCCCACCTTGTGCTTTGAATTTCTAACTTCCTTTTCTGTTCCGACCTACAGAAAACTCTCTGCCTTAAAAAGGCTCATCTGATAGGATCAGGCCTACCTGGATAATCTCCATTCTTTAAGGTCATCCAACCTGGGATTTCAATCTACAGAATCTCTTCAAAGATGTACCTAGATTACTGATTGAATGAGTAACCATGAGATAAAAATCTTAGTGAGGGTGAAGGGAAAGCATTCTCCCAAATCCCATCTACCACAGTTACCCTGTGGGGAAGAGCTCTCACCTCTGCCTCTGCTTTAGAGAGCTCCAGACAAAGCATTGTTTGTGCATCTATATTTGAGAGGTTTTTTTAGAGTTTTGGGGGGTTTAAGTATGGATTTAATGCTCTCCTCAAGACTTAAACCTGAATCCAGTAGTGTCTTGGCTTTAAGTCAAATGAAAGTGAACATTTTGGTATAATGTTCCCATATATAAGCAAATATAATGTATTATTTGCTTCAAGGGTACAGGTCTGTGAATCATCAGTCCCACACAATTCATAGCACTCCCCATAGCACATACTCTCCGCAGTGTCCTCACCCAGCCAGCCTACCCCTCCCACCCCCACCCCCAGCTACTCTCAGTTTGTTTCCTGAGATTGAGTCTCTTACGGTTTGTCTCCTTCCCTGGTAAAAAAAAAAAAAAAAGAAGAAGAAGAAGAAAAAAATCACCCCTCTTCCCAGACAGCTAACATTTCATTACAGGATCATACTCTCTTAAGACAGATACTTTCTCAGAAATCTCGGCCCATCGGAAAAACAAATCTTTTGGAGAGATGGCCTTGCAGTATACCAGGCTCGTCCAGACATGTCTGAATCCTGGTTGAGTCTGCAGTCTGTTTTCTTGCTACATTTACACATTATTGATATGGGATCTCTGAGCTTCCTGTGGGTCAGCCCACTGAGCACACCAAGCTCTAGCTCTCCGTGGAACAGAAGGTATCTTTCTTGCTGAGTAGCTAAGTGTATGACTTGTAGTTTGAGGTAAACAGAGATTTATGCTTCCCTAGTTCATGTGCCTCCTCAAAGGACAAGCCACAGGGTTTTTGTGCTTGGAAAGGTAAGGACAAAGTAGCAATAACCAAACACATTTCTACAAAGCATAGGTAGAGAAACAATGTTGTTTTTGCAAGAAAGTCTGCAGGGCCAGAATCAAGCAAAAAATGAGGCTTGGTTTTCTGAGTATAGAGTAGAGAATAGCAAAAGCAAAGGAAGACAGCATTATAGAAAGGAATAGCTGTGTCCTCTCTCTTCACTTTTTTCCATCCAGTTTGCTCTAAACAGATAGGCAGCCCAAATGTGGACTCTGAATTGTAAAGGAGGCAGACACAAATGTAAGGGGAACAGTTAAAGGCCATCAACAATCTTTAATTTTTTTTATTTTTTATTTTATTTTATTTTTATTTTTTTGCTTGTTAACTGGTGTCAGGTAAGATCTTCCTTGGCAGAAACTAACTCTAAATGTAGGAAAGACCACTACAATTCAAGCTATATAATAATGTGTCTTATTGTATTTTTAAAGTCTAAGATCCACATAATTACATTCAGCATCTGTTTATGAAAAAAAAATTATTATGTCCTGACTTCTGGAAAAATGTAGAGAAACACCAAAGTGGATTGTTCAACTTGTTGTATGTTTGCAGGGAGTTTTTTTGTTTTTGTTTTTTTTTAAAGATTTTATTTATTTGACAATGACACAGCGAGAGAGGGAACACAAGCAGGGGGCGTGGGAGAAGGAGAAGCAGGCTTCCCATGGAGCAGGGAGCCAGATGCAGGGCTCAATCCTAAGACCCTGAGATCATGACCTGAGCTGAAGGCAGCTGCTTAACAACTGAGCCACCCAGGCACCCCTCAGGGAATTGTTCTGTTAAACCAACAGTCAACAAACAGTTGACAAAATGAACCAACAAAAGCAATGGGGAATTTAATTGCAGAATTTTATTTTGCTTTTATGAGTCTCAAGATTATTTATGAAAGAGAGAATGAAGCATATAAAGGGAGACACCTTCCAAGTTTATATTATACTCACCCCCAAAACTAATGAAAAGCTCTGAGCAAGAACTAGGTTATGTGTTTATGCTCAACCCAGAAAAAAATGATAAAATCTCCCATGAGACTTTGTATCTAACTCCATGGTCTCAAGTCAGAAAAAAAACAAATACATAGAAAAAAGGAAAAGCTATCTTCTGTCTGTATGTAATTAAAGTATTAAATGGACTTTCACAAGAAAGTTTAAATCAAATCTAAATTATTGATAGACAATTATATATAAATCTTTTTGGTTGTTGTTTGGGGGGGTGGGGGGGGAATAGCAGGGGGAGAGGGAGAGAGAGACACTTAAACTCTGAAGCAAGCTCCACACCCAGTGCGGAGCCTGATGCAGGGCTAGATCTCACAACCCTGATATCATGACCTGAGCTGAAATCAAGAGTCAGGCTCATAACCGACTGAGCCACCCAGCTGCCCCTAAATCATTTTGATATTTATATTCAGTCGTGACTTCCAAAATATGTATTCAAGTAATATAATTCAGGTAAAACTAGAATAAACCTAGATCACTTAAATCCTAGCTTCTGTTAACCATAAAGATACAAATGGTGCTACAAAGTGTGATTTCTGGGAATTACAAAGAAAGCTTTGGGATATAATACTACATGTCGGAACATGAAGTCAAATGGACTCAGATTTGATGCTTAATTCTTCCCCTTTTTGACTGTGTAGCCATAAATAGTTTTCTTAGTTCCTCTGAGCCTCATTTCTTTATCTGTAAAGTGTAAATAACACCTTTCTTGTTTTTGTACTGCATATATCTTACATGTGTTCTCTTCATTCATTCTAAGATAGTGTGACAGACACTGACTAGATGTTTCTCAAACCCATTTCCTATTTCTGGTCCAGCAATGCAACTGCATTTCCCAGCAGCCATGCATCCTGGTGGTTCATGTGAGCTTCTCTCCAGTGGAACATGAGAAGTGCTGTGGCTCATCCAGTCCAAGGCAGTTTCTTTTCCCCTCATAATTTACATGCTTTAATCAGTTTCCTTGCTTTCCAATATCACATCACAGGTGCTTTTCCAAATAATGCATTTTTAGTGTAATTTTTTAATTTAAAATTACCTCTAATGTTCTTAAAGTTGTATTTTATGACTGATGAAATTCAAATTGTTAAAATTTTCATTGGAAAAAAAAAACGAGAAGATAACAAGTCCCGAGGCAAATGGGACACAGGGAAAACAGTGTGAACCAGGACTTTTCTGGGCAAACCAGAAAAATATATACAACCAAACTAGAGAACCAGAGAGAGAAAGAGATGGAGAGATAAATAGATATTGATTTCCTTTGCACATGTCAACCCTCCTCAGAACTGAAGGATATCATATTTCTAATGGTGAAACATTAGCAGCAAAAAGTAAGAGGCATCAATTATGAGAAAACAAATGATAATTTCACATCAAACCACTGTTGACATTGCATATTTTTTGTCTTCCAATTGCGATGCTATCTGCATTTTACTTCTTAAGAAATGAGTAAATTTCTTATTTCCAGCATTTTGCAGCCAACTACCATGAGAAAAGCAAAGCTGCTAAATAAAATTCCAAACAGAAAAATCGTATACCTGAGGAACAGATTTACACCCATCCACAAAATAACGAGAGTTGGGTTTTAGAAGAGATAGTATCCTAACACCAAATTCCCTCCTCTTAAATGGCAGCTTCCCCCAGAGTAATGACAAGGCCATATACTGGGGAACCGTTGCAAGTTAAGGAAAAAAGAAATTTAGAGACAATTACTATTTCTTTTACCCTCCAGGGAGACAATTCCAAGTGGAAAGTAGCCTTCTTCCAGTTTAGGTTGAAAAGTCCTTCCCTCCATCACATCCCCAGTTCCTCCCCGAGGTTAGCGATACACGGTCACAAACACGCTCAAGAAGATCCACATCAACACAACCTACATGGTTACTCAGCTTCCCAGAACCAGGTCAGGAAGCAAAGGATAAGTTCTAACTATTCACTGAAGTTATCTTTGAATCCTGAATTTCTGTTTTCTCAATATGCTCTCATAGCAGGAATTATTTTTCTCAAGAACCACAAGAGGGAGTATTCTTACTTCTTTGTCACAATCCATCTGACACCAAATAGATGCGCATTATCCTTATGCGTGTCTAAAAATAATAAGACATATTATTAAACACTACGCAATCTTCTTCCCTATTCATCTAGAATTCAAGTGATTATCTACTTGTCTTTCATTGATTCATATTTATTATATCCAGTATATTTTCTTAGCCACTCAAGAGAAAGAGAAAACAGACAGTATTTCACGCTGGTTCTTTCTCTCATGTTTATTATCTTGAAATTGTGAAGAAAGATTTCCCTCTCAGGTTGTGTTCAGCAAGTGCAAAATAGCAATGGCAATTCTCCCTAACTAGGAGGAAAGTTATCTAAAAATATTAATACCACTGCTTTGAGCTGATGTCCTGCCTAGTCCCTAAAAAGGGTGAAAGCAAATCACAAACATGATTCTGTCAATTATCATCATATGTCTGCATATAAGCTAATGAGGTGGTAACTAATACTTTCACAATAGCCAACAAGTAGTGAGAATCATGAAACTACTGGCCTTATGTAAGATACCACTTTGTATTAGCCAAAGTAATCAACACCAGCTGATAAAATGAACAACCCAAAATATCCCTGGATTCACACACACACACACACACAGTTTATTTCCCACTCAAGTCACTGTCTGATGGGAGTTGGGTGACTAGCCTGGGCTCCTCTCTTCCAAATGATGACTTAAGAATTTAGGTTCTTTCCATTGTGTGAGTTCATCATCTTTCCACTGAACTGCCTCTTTACTGACAAGCAAAGAATGGAATAATTTTAGGGGAGAGAGCTGGAAGTGGCATAGTTCACTTCTCTCCCCGAACCTTTCTCTAGAACTCAGTCCATAACCAACCTAATTGCAAGAGAGGTTAGAGAGTGAGATTTCCCATGAGCCTAGAAAGAGGATATAGAATCACTGAGATTCTAAAAGTTTGAAACATGAGGCTCATGGGCTGTCAAAAGGTCTATTAGCTTGGCTGCATAATAAATTCTGTCCTAACCTCTACTTGAATTTTAGCATATACCTTTCAATTATAAAGGTAGGTGTGATAGATGCTTCTGGTCTTTAAAGGCACATCCCACTCTGCTCATCTGATTTCTTTTTTTTAATTTATTTTTTAATTTAAATGCAATTAATTAACATATATTATTAGTCTCAGAGGTAAAGTTCAGTGATTCATCAGTCTTGTATAAAATACCTTGTGCTCATTACATCATGTGCTCTTCTTAATGTCCATCACCCTGTTACCCCATCTCTCTACCCACCTCTCCTGAAGCAACCTTCAGTTTGTTTCCTATGATTAAGAGTCTCTTATGGTCTGTCTCCCTCTCTGATTTCATCTTGTTTATTTTTCCCTCTCTTTCCCTATGATCCTGTTTTGTTTCTTAAATTCCACATAGGAGCGAGATCATATGATAATTGTCTTTCTCTGATTGACTTATTTACCTTAGCATAATACCCTCTAGTTCCATCCACATTGTTCCAAATGGCAAGATTTCATTTTTTTTTTTTTTTTAGTCCATCTGATTTCGGTGCAGCTGATGTAAACAATTCCATGCATATTGTGAGCATCTCCCCTCAAGTATGGCACCTCTTTGGTTTTCTGCTCAGGAATTTCTCTGAAGTCTTGGAAGGTCTCTGACCATAGGTGGTCAGGAGACACAAAAGTGCAGAAATGTTAATAACCATGGGAACAGCCCTCAAACAATGTTGAACAGGAGTTTTTATATAAGCAGGCTGGACTCTAGTTCTTTACCAAGACATTTCTGAGGCATAGTCTACAGGGTTCTTCAAAGTTCACAAGTAGGATCAAATCCCAACAGTTCTCAGCAACAACCTGCTCAATAATATGCTCTTTGTTGGCTTTTCTCTCTCCTGTCTCATTCTCTCCTCTCTCGCTTCTGTTTCCTGGGTTTACCTTCCAAATAAACTATGTGCACTGAGTCATTGTCTCAGGCTCTGCATTCATGAAAACCCAATTTAAGGGCTCCAGAAAACAGCCCCTCAGGATAGGATTTTGAACCTGAATCACCAATAGTCAGATAGCAACTACTGCATGAAGCAAGTATGGGAGGCAGGTTAACTCCTAATGTGCTGTGGCATCACAATGACTAAGAGTCTCATATATGGTATGTTGCAATGAGGTGCAGCTAAAAGGCAAAATGTTAGTGTATGAAATATCTCTAGTACTTGAATCATATGGGGACAGATGTAATTAAAAGAATGGAAAGCACTGGTGGATGGATTTTTTATCTGCCTTAGAAGCCTTAAAGAAAGTCTGTTTTCTATTAAAAGTCTTTTCAAAGTGTTCAGCTTTCATTAACACTCTACCTGAGATTCCAAAGCAATTCCTATATATTTTAGGGGTTTTTTTTTCCTTTTGTAATAGTAGCATCCCCAGCAACACTTCCAGGTACCAAATACCAAAATCTATTTCATTTATCTATTGCTAGATAATAAACAACCCAAAATATGCAGGCTAATAACAAAATACAGTTTGCTTAAATATCAGTAATTCAGGTAGTACTCAAGACAATTTATCTATGCTCCACTCAGCTTTGACTGGGGCAGCTTGAAGCCTGGAAACTGGAATCATCTGAAGTCTTGCTCATTCAGATGTCATCTGATATCCAAATGCTGGACATATCCTGAACTCTGGGCTGTGGATAACAGTTAAAATACCTACATATATTCTCTACATGTGACCACACAATATGGTGGCAGAGTAACAAAGGTGAGTTTTTCAAAATCTAGAGCCTCATTGAAGCTGTATTCCTTTTCTTACATGACGTTGATATTGACACACCAACACTTTTCAATGTAGTCTGTTAGTTAGCTACAATTCACTAAAACAACACTGAACGCTATTCAAGAGAGCATAATTAAAGTGAACCTTTTGATGGAAAGAGTATTAAAAAGTTTGTGAACATGTTTAAAAACCACAAATGCACACATACTTTACATAAATCCAACTTATAATGTCTCTTTTCTCATTGATTTAACTGACAGGTGGCTTACATTAATGCAACTATTAATAATAATACTTTCATAAAAACAAAATATGGCACAAATGTAAGACTCAGCAGAATGCTAGAGATTTTCCTTATACCTTTTCAAACAGCATGTTTTTAGAACTTTACATGTCTAATTAAAAACTCCCCAGATTGGCTCAATAACAGCATAGAGATGACAGGAAAAAGGATGTGCGGGACCATACCAAAAGGTCTAATATTTGTGTAACTGGAGTTTCAGAAGCAAAGAGAAAAAGGGTTGTGCAGAAAAAAACATCTGAAGAAATAGTAGCTGAAATGTCCTACTTTTGGTGAAAATCAGAAATTTACAGATTTAAAAAGTTCAGTAAACCCCATACAGGATAAACACAAGGAAGTTCATGCCAAGACATATTATAATTAACCTTCTGAAAATTAAAGACAAAGAAAATATATTAAAAGTAGAAAGAAAGAACAATGCATTAACTATAGGGGAAAAATAATTCAAATGTTGTTTCTTATCTGACATCATGGAAGCCAGAGGAATTGGCTCAGTATTTTCAAATGCAAAATTTTCTTCAAGAATAAAGTTAAATAAGTGTTTTCTCTATGAAAATGAAGGAAACTTATTGACAGAGAACTTACTTTAAAATAATTGTTAAAGTAAATTTTTCAAATCAAAGGGAAATGATACCAAAATAAAACTTGTAGTATCAGAACTGAAGGAAAAGCCACAGAAATGGTAGAAACTTGGGTGAATGCTACTTCTTTTGAGTTCTTTTTTTTTTTAAGATTTTATTTATTAATTAGAGAGAGAGAGCACAAGCAGGAGGAGCAACAGAGAGAGGGGGAGAAACTGGCTCCCCGCTGAGCAGGGACCACTGGCCCCAACTCAGGGCTTGATCCCAGGACTCTGGGATCATGACGCAAGCCGAAGGCAGATGCTTAACCGACTGAGCCACCCAGGTTCACCTTTCTTGAGTTCTTTAAAATATTTTTGATAGATTAAAACAAAAATTATTACATTCTCTGATCATTTTTCAGTGTACATCGATGTTACATGGGACAACTACAATATAAATGGGAGAGAATAAAAGAATCTTTATGGTCATAAGCTTTCTACATTCTAACTAAAGAGGTAAAATATTGATTTCAAATAAACTGTGAAAGAGTTAAGTATGTATAACTCTTGAGCACCAACAGATTATGAAGAGAGAGAGGAGAGAGAGAGAGAGAGAGAGTCAAAAGCAATAGATAAATGAAAAGGAAATACTAAAAGAGTTCATACAATCCAAAGGAAAGCAATAAAGGGGAAACAGAAAAGCAAAAATTAGAGAGGAAAAGAACAGAAAAAAATAAAATGATGGACTTCAATCCAAATATAATAATAATTATGTTAAGTGTAAATAGTCTAAACACATAAATTAAAAATATCGATTGTCAGAAAGGATTTAAAAAGAAAAGCTAGGTAAGTTAAAGATAAATGATGGAAAAAGATATAGCATGCAAACACTAATCAAAAGAAAACTAAAGTAATAAACAGGGTTATTACATACTATTAAAAGTGTTGCTCCAGCAAGAATACAAAACAATCCCAAATGAGCAACAAAGCATAAAATATATACAGGAAAATTGACAAAATTGAATAGGAAATAAATCCATAATTATACTGGACAACTCAAATTCTCCTAGTAGAATAGATAAATAAGGCAACAAAACTCAGGAAGGATAGAGAACAACTGAACAACACCATCAACTAAGTGTATTTAATTCATATTTATATAATACCCAATAATAGCATGGTATACATTCTGTTCAAGTGCACATGGAGCAATCATAATACAGACCAGATCCTGTTTGTTACGAAACAAAACAAATTTTAAAAGTTGAGTTCAGACAAAATATGTTCTCCATGATACAAATGAACTAGAAATTCATAAGAGAAAGATAATAAGAAGATTTCCAAACACTTGGAAATTAAACAACTTACTAATAAATCATCCACAGGTCAAAAAAAAAAAAGGAAAACTTAAGGTAGTTAAAAAATATATTGTACTGCAAAAAATTAAAATCCAAAATATTAAAATTTGGGGATGACCCTAAAGCCATTCATTGAGAGAAATTTTTAGCATTAAATGCTTAAGTTAGGAAAAAAGGAAGGTTTCAAATCACTAATCTAAACTTTTCCATTATGAAATTAGAAAAAAAAAGGGGGGGCATAAGAAGGAAATAACAGGGCACCTGGGTGGCTCAGCTGGTTAAGCGACCGCCTTAAGATCAGGTCGTGATATTGGAGTCCTAGGATTGAGTCCCACATCAAGCTTCCTGCCCAGCAGGGAGTTGCCTCTCTCTGACCCTCTACCCTCTCATGTTCTCTCTCTCTCTTTCATTCTTTCTCTCTCACATAAATAAATAAAATCTTTAAAAAAAGAAGGAAATAACAAAATTAAGAGTAAAAATTTAAAAGAGGAAAATAGAGATGAATAAATTGGTTTTTATTTACCTTTACAAAAGTTAATAAAATTGATAAAGCTCTAGCAAAACTTTAAAAGAACAAGAGAGAAGACACAAATTACTACAGAAGTGAAACAGGGGCTATCACTATAGACTCCACAAATATTAAAAGGAAAATAAGGAATACTATGAAGAATTAAAAGCACATAAATCCAATAACTCCTATGAAATGGACCAATACCTCAAATAACATAAACTACCAGCACTCATCCAAAATGAAATAGATATTCTGAGTAGTGTTATAACTATTAAAGAAATTGATTTTTTTAATTGAAAAACCTTTCCAAAAAAATCTACTGACTCAGATGGTTTACTGGTATATTTAAAGAATACTATCAGGTCTATAGTCTCCCCTAAAAACAGGAGAGCAGGGAAGACTTCTCAAATCTGTTTGTGAAGCCAGCATTCGTGTGATATCAAAACCCAGACAAAGAGAACAAGAAAATAAAAGAAAATTGCAGATTAGTATCACTCTTGAACATTAACACAAAAATCCTCTATAAAATATCAGCAAATAGTATGCAGGAATATATATAAAGAATAATGACCACTGGACATCATGACCAATCAATATATCTACCATCTCAACCATCTAAAGAAGAGAAATCAAGAGATAACCCAAAAGATACTTTGAGAAAATTTAACATTTCTCCATTGTTAAAAGAAGAAGAAGGCGGGATGCCTGGGTGGCTCAGTCGTTAAGTGTCTGCCTTCGGCTCA
>LNAC01001321.1:71881-91167 GCA_002007465.1 Ailurus styani | reverse complement strand
AGATCATGACCGGAGCCGAAGGCAGAGGCTTTAACCCACTGAGCCACCCAGGCGCCCTAAAAAAAAATTTTTTTTAATTAAAAAAACTCTAAAGAGGAAAAAGAGTTACCATTTTCAGCTCTCTAAGTGCCAAACTTGCTAGCTAAGGGGTTTATATTCATTAACTTACTAATCTTTACATAACCCTGTTATTTAAGTTATCCTTTTCTACCAATGAGGACATTGAAACGTAAAGAGGTAACTTGACCATCATCACACAAATAAGTGGCTGAGTCAGGATTTAAATTTATCTCTCTCCATCCAGGTCCATAACAATCATGACTTTGGACACTGAGACAGAAAACCAATTTTGGAAGAAGACTGGTAGGAGGATATTTCTTTCTGATGGTTAAGGTGGGTATAAACTAATATTTACTACTAGAGTCAAAACTGAAAGGAAAAGTATTTTAGAAACCTACCAACTCTCAAGATACTTAAGAACTATAAAACTAAAACTTTCCTTTATCTACAATGCAAAAACCCAAGAAACTCAAATAACTGAAGTTTTTTTTTTACTGCAATTTACTTTTATGTGAAAAATATAAATGACAAGTGAACAAGCTGATATCAGGAATTTTTGAAGCAATTTTCAAAATATACCAGAGGGTCAGCATATTTTCAGCCCAATTTCTTAGACTGCCTTCTTTAAAGTGCAGAATGAAAATCAATAAGTATTTGACCACCTACTATTTATGTTCATTATAATAACTGTGTTACTTCAAGATCTTGAAATGCCTTCTGAATCATTAAACCAAGTTTAAAATTTCTCCAGATGGTTTTATGACTGTTTATTTAATCATCCCCCCACCAAAATTGGAAACCTATTACTATATAGTAATTAGCCAGATTATTCAGTTAACTATAAAATCCTCAATCATTTCAATGACTAGGAGTTCATAGTGTATGTCATAAAAGAAAAATTAAAAGCTACAAAAGTAAAAACAAAATCTTCATTTTTGTTAAATATACTTCCTGGTTACTGATTTTGAGCTCTATGGTCAAGACACATTTCAAACTTTCAATTCCTGTTCTTCCATATAAGCCTAGGTTTAGAGCTCCTGTTAAATTATTTTTAAAATCATTCAAATTTCTGTGAAGGAGAATGCATTCTCAGCTTCTTTTCTCTGCATCCATCATGCAATGCTTCTGCTTTGGGATGCTGGGAAATTCTGCCAATTTAATTTAATTCCTTAAAATTCTTAGTATTATGCCAACTATTGCATTAGATTTTGAGAATAAAAAATTAAGTCAAGCAGGAGCATTACTCTCAAGTTAAGTAGTATCAAATAGGAAGATAAACATTTAAACACATGACTGCAAAATTAGACTTATCTCTAGAGTTTAGAGAGACACAAAGGAAGTTAAGAAGCAACTTTGGCTGGGTAAATGAAGGCAGCACAGGACATAAAACTACTGAATGGATCTTAGCCCAGCTGTACCTACGTTACTCTCCTCTCTTTCCCAGTGGCCAGTATACAAGTGAACATAAAGAAAGCCCATGAGGTCTTTAAGAAACTTTTGTGAAAATACGTATTAATCCAGAGATCAGCAAACTGCCCCCTCGCGCCCCAAAGGACTATATATCAATTATTTTATACTCTACACATGATCTCTGAGTGAAAGGAGCTGTAGACAATATGAAAACAAATGAGCATAGCTATGTTCCAACAAATACTTACAAAAACAGGTAAAGGCTATATTGGGTCTACAGACCATCATTTGCCAACTTCTGCGTTAATCAAATCAATACAACTTTATGTCTGAGCTTCAAATATAAATTACTTGGTCCTTCATTGATGAAACAAAGGATTAATGTCTATGAAAAATCTGACTTCTTACCAATGAAGTTATAAAGACTCAAATTGTTCTGTTGCGGATACCTGAAACGCAAGAGCCTTATCCTTATTTATTTATTTATTTATTTTTTAAGATTCTATTCCTTTATTTGACAGAGAGAGAGAGAGCACCCAAGCAGGGGGAGCAGCAGGCAGAGGGAGAGAGAGAAGCAGACTCCCTGCTGAGCAGAGAGCCCAATGCAGGTCTCCATCCCAGGACCCTGGAATCAGAACCTGAGCCCAAGGCAGCCGCTTAACCAACCAGGTGCCACAAGCCTTCTCCTTATACATAAAACCTCCACTTCGAAGAACTTTGTTCCTGGCCTAACCGATTGTTCTTTGTCTCCTAAACTTACGTGTATATTAGGAAGCACTGAAATTAAAGAGGAAGAGTTTCATTCATCATGTTTGTCCTCTTACTCTCAGACTTCTGTGCTGAAGAATATTAGAATTTAAACAGATGGAAATGTGTGTGACCTGCGTGTGGGTGTGCTTCCATGTTCCAGTGTGGCTGATCAGGTCTTTATCCCTTAACAACCCACACTTGTATATATAGCACAGCCCTGCAGAGAGCTTCTCAGCAAGTCTTAATGGAGCCCAGTCCGCTCCATGCGTTCATGCTTTGAGCTTGACCCTTTGATATGAGTGACAAGAGCTACCTGTTTACACATAATCCCAAACGTCTTTCATCAGAGTATCTGAAGAATAATAAATGGAACTGACCCCTGCCTAACCACGTGACAACAAACAGGATTGGTGTCAGGGAAGTGTGAATGCCGTGGCCAGACTACCTTCATTTGTGGCTAAATCTGGGATGTTACTTTCGAAAGAAGTCATTCTGGCATCATCGAGAGGCACTAAAATTCAGGTGAGTCAGCGGGTCAGTAATAAGTAGTACAGCTTTTTTCAACTGCTTTTTTTTAAAAACATAGTAATTATCATTGAATACAAAGTGCATCCTGCTTTAAAAAAATATTCTGATGCTTTAGCAAAGGTAATGGTTTTATTTTATTATAAACTGCCCACATGCAATTCTTAGGCTGTGATTCATCTGAGCAGTTTTTCAGTTAAAGAACATTTTATTCTAGAATGAAAAAAAAAACCCAACCACCACCCTGAATGCCCCACAGTGGTGTGGGGTTAGCATAAACATGGAATGACAGGCAGTTAAATCTAAAACCCGAAGAATAATATAATCTTACAGTGTATTAAAGCTGCTGTATGATTTCTTATGTACAGTATTTGGGTTTTCATGACCATGATTTCAAGGGCCATGTGATGAGTCATGGTCCTGTTTACGGCGCTTACATTTTGTTCTCCCTTGTAACTCTGATGGGAGTCCAAAGAGATTTTCAGCTCATTCTAATTTTCTTCCCTGGAGCTGCTACTTACTATCTGCGGCTGATGCTCTTTGCAGAAAGTATTTTGGATAGCTCCAGATTTCAGAATCTTAAGGATATCTCCTAACCAGAGTGCAAGGACCTAAAAGCCCTTAATTAAGTTTCTAATCACAAGCAAGATAGTCTTGCATTGAGAACCCTTTGAAAGTAGCAGCAACCATGTCTCTGCGCCTTTGCCATCATATCCAACAAGATTCTTATTTTAGGACCAAGGGCAATTCTTTCCTTGTAGAGAGTGAAGAAGAGAAACTCCCAACCATCAGGCTGAAGAACAGAACACAGCAGAACAAAACACATTTCCTTTTCTCTCCCACATTTTTCTCTTCCCACAGAAGCCCATTTTATTTTATTTAACAATTCCATAGCAAATACTATTTTACAGCTGTTAGGTTATTTAATCCTCTTGGCAACCTTATGACATAGTTACTGCTGTTACCTCCAATTTACAGAGGAGAGAATGAGAGACAGAGTGGGACACAGGGACTTGCTTAAGACCGGCCGGTAGTGAGCCCAGATTCAAATGCGGGTTACTCAGCCCCACTCCTAGCAGCAGCCCGCTGCTATTCCTTCCTTGGAGGAAGGCTCCAGCATCTCCCAGCCGCCAACAGGGCTGGAGGGAAACCTGTGAGGAGTAATGCACCAAACAAACAGCACTCTAGAGTCACCACATTTTAGACATACTTAAAACACTGCCATGAGTTGTGATTTTGAAACCCTTTGGCCTGTGTAGAATTTAAGCCTAAATAAAAGAGAGACCAACTGGGCATGTCTCAGATCATCACAGTTCACTTAACGAGGATAGTCCCCTCATACATCACGGCATATTGTTGGCCTGTTCAGTTTAGCCTTTGCCTTAGATTAACCTAGTATCATTAGTAATAATTGCATTAAAAATGTTTGGGTCGCCTGGGTGGCTCAGCGGGTTAAAGCCTCTGCTTTCAGGTCATGATCTCAGGGTCTGGGATCAAGCCCCGCATCCGACTCTCTGCTCAGCAGGGAGCCTGCTTCCTCCTCTCTCTCCGCCTACTTGTAATCTCTCTCTGTCAAATAAAGAAAGAAAATCTTTTTTAAAAAATGTTATAACAGGTCTACTGGACTTCCACTTTTCCAGCTTCAGCTCCTACTCACCTAGGAACCATTAAGATTTGTGCAGTGAACAGAGTTCCCACTTTAGCCCATGGCTAAATCTAATAGATGCACAAACCTTTCTAAGAGGAGAGCAACTAACACCAGTCCCCCGAGGAGAACATGCAGGATACTTGGTAATGAAAGAAAAACCCCAAAGAAAAACCACGTACATACCTTTTTTTTTTTTTTACATGCACACCATCTTGCTGCTTGCTGCCCTGCTAGCTTAGTGGCAGTCCAGCCAGTGGGACGCAACTGATACGGCAATTCTCACGTCTTCGCCCCAGCCCACAGGATACCTGAAGATGTCAGTCTGCCACTTGGTGGACTCTTCAAGAAATGGGGGAATTATAGGGCAGATATACATGAAATATGCAGGGGAAATAAAGGGAAAGATATCTTAACCTGTACACTACTGACTAAAGTATTCAAATACGTACCCAATAAATGAGTTTAAAAAAGTATTCAAATAAGACAAAAAAAATGCAGCCTATATAATTTTAGTATACAATCTTTTCACATTTGCTTTAATGTATAGACATGTCTTATTAAGAATTGTATTTTTAAAGTTTTTAATAGAATTTTTATTACATACATTTGCCAATAAAATAAAACCAACTTATCAATCAATAAATGCTTATTTCAAGAATTATGCAACTGTAATTATCAGTACCCCATTTTACTCTCAAAATGTTATATGGTCACCTGATCTGAGAGGAGGAAATTCATTATACTCTCCCTCCCACTCATAAATAGAAGCTACGATTACTAGAAAGTTCTTCCTCATACTTACTCAATATCTGCTTCCTGATAATTTTTCCTTAGTTTAAATTCTGCCTCTTGTACCTACACAAATTAAATTCTAGGACCTCTTCTCTGGGAGAAATATTTAAATATATTACTTTCTGATTCGTGCCCACTCAAGCAGATTCCGTAATGTTTACAATTCCAGTGTATCTCCTTTTTCTGCCTTCTTTCTTGCAAGAAATTTTAGAATATTCACTCTAGTCATTTAACAAATTGACATTTTCTCCTAAACAAAACAGATAACAAAAGATGTTTCTTTTTAAAAAGTATATATCTTTTCTTTTCTGTTGTTGTGTCCTCATTTCTTCTCTTTAGTAATTATTTCCTACAGAGATAATGAAATACCTAAGCTAAAGGAGTCAAAAAGAAAAAGAAGAAATAGAAATATTCCTTCAGGAAAAAAAAGACATCAAGATCCAGAGAGGCTATGGGGCGCCTGAGTAGCTCAGTCAGTTAAGCCCTGCCTTCAGCTCAGGTCATGATCTCAGAGTCCTGGAATTGAGCCCCATGTTTGGCTCTCTGCTCAGTGGGGAGCCTGCTTCTCCCTCTCCCACTGGCTGCCACTCCCCCTGCTTGTGTGCTCTCTCTGTGTCAAATAAATAAATACATAAAATCTTAAAATAAAAGATACAGAGAGGCATATTTCAATATGTCATTTATAGAAAATCGGTATAGGGTCTTTTTTTTTTTTAAGACATTATTTATTTACTTGTCAGAGAGAGAAAGAGGGAGAGAGAGAGCACAGACAGGGGAAGCAGCAGGCAGAGGGGGAGGGAGAAGCAGTCTCCCCACTGAGCAGCGAGCCTGATGTGGGTCTTGATCCCAGGACCCTGGTATCATGATCTGAGCCAAAGGCAGATGCCCAACCGACTGAGGCACCCAGGTGCTCCATGTTTACAGTCTTTAAAAGAGCATGGGCTTTCAGTTCAGATCCTCTTCCTAGGGCTTTGGAGGGTTATATAAAGTAAGAAAAACAGAACAGATTGGAAGTACCATGTAAGCATTATTGATTATTCTAATAAGGCATCTTTTTAGATCTGGTTTTATATACCACTTCCTGATCAGGAAATAAGAAAAAAAAATAAAAACATCAACTGTTAGAAATATAAGGAGAAATGAAAAATAATTCAAAAATTTTAAGAGACCACATTCTATATGACAATAAATTTGAAAATTCAGATTAAACATATTATACACTAGAAAAACAAAAATTACTAAACTGATTCAAGAGGAGGTAGGAAATCTGAATAGATTCTTAGACCCACATAGACAGAAAATAGGAGTCATGACTGTACTGCTCACCATAGTAATTGCCCCTCCTCAGGGTACCTCACTGAGTTACTGGATAGAAACATTCAATACATACTTCATGGAGATGTCAAACGAATCAAACAAGTATTTAAAAAAATGAAGATTTTCATCCAATAAAGCAAGAGGACTAGGTAATTCTGGAGAAAACTCTATCAAACATTTTTCTTTCTTTTTTTTTTTAAGATTTTGTTTATTTATTTTTAGAGAGTGAGTGTGCGCTTGAGTAGGGAGAGGGGCAGAGGGACAGGCAGAGAGAAAGAATCTCAAACAGACTCCACACTGAGCACAGAGCCTGACACAGAGCTTGGTCCCATGACACTGAAATCATTACCTGAGCCGAAACCAGGAGTTGGCTGCTTAACAAACTGAGCCACCCAGGCGGTCTCCATCAAACATTTCTGAATCAAGGAATTCCTATTTGCTTTTATAACCAATTCCTAGCTGTAGTTAAGCTAGCCTAATGAAACCTGAAATAGCATCTATGAATACAGATGCCAAAATCCTACAGTGTAATATAATATTATTCCAGAAGGTAGTGAAGAAGTATAAATGGAAGTCTGTTACATATCAGTAAGAGAAGAGCAGTTCAATATTAAGACATTTATTAAAGCAGAAAATCATATGATCATATCAATAGATACAGAGGAGACACTTGATAAAATTCTACCATACTCCTACAAAGGAAAGTCATAGAAAATGGGAATCGAAAACCATCTCCACAATGGGATTTTTAAAAAACATTTATCTTAAACTAGTTGTAAACATAATTTTAAACATTGGAATACAAATTTCCTAAAGACAGGAACATTCAAGGATGCCCTCTTGTTATTTTGAAGGACTATGTTTTTGCCTAGAACAAAAACCCTTGAAGGTTGGCATAAAATCTAATTCATATATATATAAATATATATGAATATATATATTCACCACTTTTAAAGTATTCCATAAATGGTATTCTCATGCCCCAGAACTTGCTTTTAGTGATAGCAAACCTCAAATTATTCAGGAGACTAGTTAAGTAAAAAGTTTATTTACTAATAAGTAAAAATTTTCATCTCCATGTGAGTTAATGGGTGAAAAATTTTCAGTAAGCCCAGCCCCAGATTAACTGAGAACCATGTATTCCATAATGTCTTTATCAAGTGAAATGATTACTTTGTCATTCATTCTATCTTCTCTTAAAAAAAAATAAAACATTTGATCATTTATCAGGTTTGAGCATTCCTCCAGATACAATCACTGATTGGTTCTTGCCCACTGAAAATTCTTACCCATGGTGGTAAGAATTTGTTTCCTGTCTAGTTTTGTCACTTTCTGTTTAAGCCTGTAATACAAACATTGTAGGGAGAGGACAGACACTGGGTTGATAGCATGTCCTTAAGTCATCTCTAAGGACTAGTAAGTTAAGAAGTTCTGGCCAGATCAAATTCTTTGGGCACTCTTCAACCTACATCACCTCTTTAATGTCTTGTTAGAATCTCCCTGTCTTGTCTTCGTATCTGTGAAAACTGCTTCTTTTGGTTTTGTCTGCCACAAGACAAGAGGGTTCACTGGACCCCAGGTGGTGACAAATAATCTTTGGTCAGTTTCTAGAGATGGGAGATTTGAATAAGCACCATTTGTGGTAATCACGGCAATTCTAATAGGAATTGTTTGCCCACCTAGCCAAATGCCTTCTTGCTCCCAGTGTAAGTTCATGTGCATTTCTCTGTAACTGGCATAATGCTATCACCATACTTAGTGACCACTTTGGGGAAATTTTGACAAGGATAAGATTATGCATTTGAGAGGTGCATTCAAAGAAAAAGGAAAGAAACTTTCATGAGATCTTTCTTGTCATACTAAAAGAGAGTTCAGTTTGATAACAAAGGAGAAATCCTCCTTTTTGTTTTTGTACTTCAGGGATTAAAAAGTTTCAGCATTTTAAACTGTACATTTCATGGCATTGTCAAGGGCCTGAGTTATCACTTACACTCGTTAAGTCTCTCTCAGTCTCTCTCTTTCTCAACCTTTCTCTAACTCTCTCTTTCCCTCCTTGCCTGACTATATGTGTGTGTGCACGTGTGTACAAAGCGCAAAAGTGCCCAAGTGCGAAGATGGGTTTTTTCCAATAGAAGCCTACACCGTCCTGCAGAGGGAGAAATAATTAGCCCTTCACAATGATAATTTCATATTTGTCTGAAGCAAGCTACTTCTTTTTTTCTTCTTCTTCCTTTCTTTCCCCCTCTTTTCCTCTACATTTGGGAAAATTTGGAGGTTAATTGATCACAAAAATTGCTTTGTACCAAATTACACATTCTAGAAGTATAGTATTTACTTCAGATAGTCAAGAATTTCAAAAAGGAAGAGAAATGTTAGCTATGCTTCTTTTGTATTTTTTTCCCCAGCTAAAACAGAAATTCCAAGAAAAGCTTTAACTGTGAATTTGGTAATCATCTTAGAGTCCAGATAAGAATAAAAGCTAGACATTCAGAGCTTTTGGAATTAATTCAAGAGTCTTAAAATATGCCTGATAAATAGATGAGCCCTTGAACAAATTAGAGTGATTTAGTTTTAGCTTAAAAACACCTCCATGTCTTCTCCCTGGTTTTGTTACCATGTAAAAATTAATATTTGCATAATTTTTTAATTAGTATAGGATTTGGATTTAATCTGTCATGATTTCTATTTTTAAAATTTCCTCCATTAGTTCCATGGGTCTTGAAAAGTATCATTTTTTTCCAGAAATTGTTTAAGATTAAAAAAAGTATAAATAGGGCGCCTGGGTGGCTCAGTGGGTTAAAGCCTCTGCTTTCGGCTCAGGTCATGATCTCAGGGTCCTGGGATCGAGGCCCGCATCGGGCTCTCTGCTCAGCAGGGAGCCTGCTTCCTCCTCTCTCTCTGCCTGCCTCTCTGCCTCCTGTGATCTCTCTCCCTCTGTGAAATAAATAAAATCTTTTAAAAAAAAGTATAAATATATTTCTGATAAGTGAAATTGAATTGACAGATTTTTTTAAGGGTTTAATTTTGTGAACTTCTCTAGTGCTACAAATCATAGCATTATTCTGATTTAAATTATTCTTTCTAGACCTTTAGTCATGTTATGATTTTAGACTAATGTTAAATTGTGTTATTTAATAAATAATCTTTGCATACCTGAGTAACTTCAGGTCATATCAACAAGAAAAATATAACACTTTGTGTTTTTTTTGTGTGTTTTTTTGGTTTTTTTTTAAGATTTTATGTATGTATTTGACAGAGAGAGAGATCACAAGTAGGCAGAGGCAGGCAGAGAGAGGGGGAAGCAGGCTCCTTGACAAGCTGGGAGCCCGATGTGGGCCTCAATCCCAGGACCCTGAGATCATAACCTGAGCCGAAGGCAGAGGCTTTAACCCACTGAGCCACCCAGGCGCCCAAAAATATAACACTTTGATCATTCAATGTAGTTTTTAATTTCTCTTGTTTTTTACTTTCAGATAGAGAATGACTACAGATTAAGAAGATGTGCAAATGTCTATAAATGATATTAAATATATTTTAGTTTATTATCTTAAAATGTATTTAAGTAAAATAAAATATATGTTCACAAAAATTAGCTATACTGATCTTGGTTTCTAATCTACTTTTCTGTTATGGCTAAAAACAGAAAAGTTGGTTAATTTAATTGAAAGCGTTAATAAAATTCACTATGGAGAAATCATATATGTATACAAGACAATAAATATGGTTTGTTTTGTTTAAAGTATTGTATTTATTTACATATTTGTCTATTTATATAACTATATAAATAAATTATATACATAAATATATTAATAAATATATTCTTAAATATTCCTATTACATACATATAATCTCTACAATAGCCTGTGGTTTACATGGAGTAAAATTCACTTTTCTGAGCATAGTTCTATGAGTTTTAACACATATACAGATTCTTCTAAGCTCCACAAAAAAAAAAATGATTCCAAAACTCTCCCCAAATTCCCCCTTACTGCCCAGGAGATAGTCACTCTCCCTTAACACATAAATCTGGTAACTGCTGCTCCACTGCTCCTATAGTTTTGCTCTTTCCAGAATGTCACATAAATTTAACCTTTTAAGATTGACTTCTTTAGCTTAGTATAGAACATCTGAGATAGAACCATATTGTTATGTGTATCAGTAGTTCATTTCTTTTTTATAGCTGAAAAGTATTGCATGGTTTATCTCTTCATTCATTGGAGAACATTTAGTTTGCTTCTTGCTTTGGATGATTATGAATAATGCTATTATAAACATTCACATCCAGGCTTTTGTGTGAACATAAGTTGTAGTTTATCTAGAGTAACTACCTAGGAGCCAGCTGTGATAGTATGTTTAACTTTATAAGAAACTGCCAAACTTTTCTGGAATGGCTGTTCCATTTTGCATGACCACAAGCTAGGATGTCAGTTCTAGGTTGTTTTGTTTTTGTTTTTGTAAATGTCCACTATTGTAGTCCAAAAATTCTATCCTCCTTCTAATTTGTGAGGAGATTTTATCATAAGTGGACACCGAATTTCATCAAATGACTTTTCTGCATCTATTGATATGATCATGTGGTTTTTCTTAAGTCTGTTGGTATAGAGAATTACACCAATTGATTTTTGAGTGCTGACCAGCCTTGCATCCCCCAAATAAACTCCATTTGCTCATGATATATTTTTTTAATATAATATGTTGTATTCAATTTTCTCCTTTTTGTTGAGGATTTCATATGTGTTTTTATGAGAGATATTGGTCTCTAGTTTTCCTTTCATGTACCATCTTTGTCTGATTTGAGTATCAGGGTAATAATGGCTACATAAAATGAATTAGGAAATGGTCCTTCTATTCTGTGGAAGAGATTGAACAGAGTTGGTGTTATTGTTTCCAAAAATGTTTGGTTTAATTTGCCAATTAAATCATCTGGGCCTGGAGTTTTCTTTTTTTTTGTACTGTTTTTAATAATCAATTCAATTTCCTCCATAGGTAAAGGACCCTTCAGGCTCTCTATTTCTCCTTGTTTGTGTCTTTCAAGAAAGCAATCCATTTCATCTAAGCTGTCAAATTTATGTGCATAAAGTTGTTCATAGTAAACTCTGTCCTTTTAATGTCTATGAGACTGCAGTGATTTCTCTCATTACTAATAGTGGTATTTATTATTATTTATCTTTTCAAGGAAATATCCTTTGGTATTTATTGGTTCTCCTTTATTGTTTTGTTTGTTAACAATTTTCAATTCCATTGATCTCTGTTCCTATCTCTATTATTTCATTCCTTCTGCTTATTTTAGATGTAGTTGGCACTAATTCTCTAGTTGTTTTTTTTTAAAGATTTTATTTATTTGTTTGTTTATTTATTTATTTGACAGAGCGAGAGCAGGAGCACATAAGCAGGGGGAGCAGCAGAGGGAGAGAGACAAACAGGCTCCCCTCTGAGCAGGGAGCCCATGATCATGACCTGAGCAGAAGGCAGTTGCTTAACCAACTGAGCCACCCAGGCGCTCCCTGATTCTCTAGTTTATTAATGTGAAAACTTATCTTATTGGTCGGAGACCAATATCAGCATTGAGTGCTATAAATTTCTCCCTAAGGATTGCTTCACCTGCATCTCACAAATTTTAATTTTTTCTATTTTCATTTTCTTCAATTTTTTTGTTTTCCTTTGATCCATATTTTTAATAGAACTATATTATTTAATTTACAAATATTTAGAGACTTTTTAGGTAACTTTCTGTTGTTGATTTCTATTTTATTTCTCCTATAGTCAGAGAATATAATTTGTATTATTTTGTTTGTTTTAATTTAATAAGTTTTTTGTGACTCAGAACATGGGCTATCTTGGTGAATATTCCATGTGCACTTGAAAAAAAATGTGTACTCTGTTGTTGAATAAGATGTTTTATAAATGACAATTAAAAATAAGTAACTAATAATTATTTTTAATTATTATTGTGCATTTTCAAAATATTAAATTCATTGAAAGTATTAGTATATCCTTGGTAATTTTTTACCTACATTATATGTAATTACTGAGAAGGGAATGTTAGTGTCTGTAAGTGTAATTGTGGACTTGTCTATGTCTCCTTTAAGTTCTGTCAGGATTTGCACCACGTTAACCCGAGTTTTGTTTTTGTTTTTGTTTTAAAAGATTTTATTACAGAGAGAGAGAGTGAGAGAGGGAACGCAAGCATGGGAGAGCTGGAGAGGGAGAAGCAGGCTCCCCACTGAGCAGGGAGCCCAATATGGGGCTTAATCCCAGGACGCTGGGATCATGACCTGAGCCGAAGGCAGACACCTAAAGACTGAGACACCAGGTGCTCCAAACTGAGCTTTTTAAGCTCTCTTGTTAAACGCATAAACATTTAAAATTATAATGTCTCATTGGCAAATTGAGACTTTTATCATTGTGGAAAGTCCCTCTTTATTCCAGGTAATTCTCCATGTCCTGAAGTCTATTTTGTCTGATATTAATATATCCACTCCAACTTTTTTTTAATTCATTAGTATTCACATGGTACATCATTTTTCAGGCTTTTGCTTTTAACATATCTATATCATCATATTTCAAGTGGCTTTTTACAGACAGCATATAGTCAAGTCTTGTTTTTACACCCAATCTGACAATCCTTGTTTTTGTTTTTAATTTTAAAAAACTTTAACATTTAATGTAATGATTAATATGCTTGGATATAGTTCTAACGTATTGTTATTAGTTGTTCATTAGTCACTTTGGCTTTTGTTCCTCTTTCCCCTTTTTTCTCTTCTTTTGTATTAATTGAGTATTTAATAGTAAACCATTTTAATTATTGGCTTTTTAACCATACCTCCTCATACATGCCTAACTTTTCATAATTCATTAATTTTTTTTTAAAGATTTTATTTATTTATTTCACAGCGGGAGAGAGATCACAAGGAGGCAGAGAGGCAGGCAGAGAGAGAGAGGAGGAAGCAGGCTCCCTGCTGAGCAGGGAGCCCGATGCGGGCCTCGATCCCAGGACCCTGAGATCATGACCTGAGCTGAAGGCAGAGGCTTTAACCCACTGAGCCACCCAGGCGCCCATAATTCATTAATTTAAAATATAAGCTTAGAGTTAATATTTTACCACTTCGGACAAATATAAAAAGAAATATTATAACTCGTGCATCACTTTTTCCACTAACATGTTGTATTTGTGATATATATTACATCATATGCATCAAATGCATAGAAAACCCCATCTCACAATACTGTAATTTTTAATTTCAAAAGCCATATATGTTTTAAAGCACTTAAGAGGTCATTGTGACTTTATTTGGGAAAAGAGTTCTTGCAGATGTAATTAAGTTAAGGATCTCAAGATGAGATCATCCTGGGTTACCAAAGTGGATCCTAAGTCCAATGAAAAGTGTCCATATAAGATCAGAAGAGAAGATACAAACATGTAGAAAAGGCCATGTGACCACGGAGGCAGATCCTGAAGTGATGCAATAAAGGAAACCAAGAAATGCCTACAGTCAACAGAAATTGTGAGAGGCATGGAAGGATTCTCCCCTAGAATCTTTGGAGAGTGTGTATTCCTGTCAAAACCTTGACTCTGTACTTCCATGAGGGAATAAATTTCTGTTACTTTAAGCCACCAAGTTTGTAATAATTTGTTACAGCAGTCCTAGGAAACTAATGCACCCAGGTATTTATCACTTCATTTCTCTTCCTTAATTTGAAAAATTCCAAATTTCACTCTGTTTTTAGGTCGCTTCTACCTAAAGAAATTTTGAGGGACACCTAGGTGGCTCAGTCTGTTAAACTCAGCTTAACAGCTCAGGTCATGATTCTAGCGTCCTGGAATCGAGTCCCACATTGGGCTCCTTGCTCAGCAGGGAGCCTGCTTCTCCCTCTGCCTGCTGCTCCCCCTGCTTGTGCTCTCTCTCTCTGTCAAATAAACAAATAAAATCTTTAAAAAGAGGGAGAAAGAGAGCTAGAGAGAGAGGTCCAGGTGGCTCAGTCAGTTAAGTGTCTGCCTTCGGCTCAGGTCATGATCCCAGGGTCCTAGGATCAAGTCCTGCATCACACTCCCTGCTCTGTGGGGAGTCTGTTTCTTCCTCTACTTCTGCCTGCCACTACCCCTGGTTGTGCTCTCTCTCTCTCTGACAAATAAATAAATCGAAAGAAAGAAAGAAAGAAAGAAAGAAAGAAAGAAAGAAAGAAAGAAAGAAAGAAAGAAAGAAAGAAAGAAAAACTATCCTTGAGGCTTAATGAATAATACAAAAGAAAATAGTAATAAACATTACAAAATACTGTATTAATAAATAATACAAGAGTGAAACTATAGGGTATGTACCCTTAGATCTACACCTTTCAACTAAGGAGATGTAATTCATCCCTGAAACACTGAGAAACTATCCCAGCCAGATTTCAAGCTGAGGATCCTTAGGAATCTTCCAGAAATACCTGATTATGAGGGTGGAGATAGTTTCTAAAAAAGACCTTCAGAACAAGAGGACAACTGTGGAAAATAGACAGCTTCCATTTTTTTAAAAGATTTATTTATTTATATGAGAGACAGAGAGAGAGCACCCATGAGTGGGAGGAGGGGTAGAGGGAGACAAGCAGACTTCTGGCTGAGCAGGGAGCCCTACTCAGGACTCCATCCCGGGACCCTAAGATCATGACCTGAGCCAGACACTTCACCAACTGAACCACCCAGGCACCCCAGACAGCTTCCATTCAAGACCTATGAACAATATCCAGATGAACAGAATCACTGATTTCCATGTCTTAATTTGCATTATTTTGTTCTCTATTTCCCTATTTTCTTTTCTCTTTTCTGATGTAAGATTCCTTACTGTTTTTTTTTTTAAAGATTTTATTTATTTATTTCACAGTGGGAGAGAGATCACAAGGAGGCAGAGAGACAGGCAGAGAGAGAGGAGGAAGCAGGCTCCCTGCTGAGCAGAGAGCCCGATGCGGGCCTCGATCCCAGGACCCTGAGATCATGACCTGAGCCGAAAGCAGAGGCTTTAACCCACTGAGCCACCCAGGCGCCCAAGATTCCTTACTGTTAACAGACACTTACTATTTGTTAACCTTGATAACTGTAAAGTTCCTATACTTAACAGATTTTTTTACATACTTACATACTTCTTGGCATGATTCCAATACCTACCAATAGTTTGATTGTGATTTGGTTAAAGCATACAATCAAATTGACTGTTGGGCTTATACTCATTTTACTTTGGGTGCTACCCACATTCATCTGGTACCATTTCCTTGCTACAAATCAGACAAAACAAATTCTTTGTTACAGCGTTTATTAATTGGTCTCAGCCACCAAATAACTTATTTATTAGGAAAAAACACAATAGACCAGACAAAAACCTAAATAAAGTCTCTACTCTAACAAACCTAGAGAGGGGTTTTCCTTTTTGCTATAGAAAAAAAAATGCACAGAGGAGTTGGCCTTTGCAATCAAGCTTCCACAGAAATAGAGTATAGAAAAACCTAGGGGACAGATAGGGTATATTGAGAGATTGCCTCACATTTACAGACCTTGCAAGAAAGATACATTAGTTAAGCGAAACCCTCATCCCTGTCCAATTTACAGATTGCAGTCAATAGTCTTTTGTGCTTCAAATCCAATACTAGTTGATAGAAGCCATCCAATGATCTGCTTTCAGTGGAAATACTCATATATGGATGTCAAATAGAATAGGCCTGGCACAAATTTCATTGCCTGGTGCCAGGCCAATTCTGTTTGATATCCACATATGAGTATTTGAAGCACAAAAGACTATTGATTGTAATCTGAAACCTGTAAATTGGACAGGGATCTATAATATCAGTAAACTGATGGCTGCCTTCTGGATAGTTCTTCATATCACTCTGGGTCCATTTTGACCCATTAATTTCCCTTTTAAGAAAAATAGACATTCAGATAATTTAATTCAAAAAGGAAAAAAATTCTGAGCTTCAATTTACATTTAAAAAATAACCACTGAAAGAATATTTTAGATTGCATTCTTCATTTCACACTTCACAGGAGGCTTGAAAAGTAAGGAGTGGTATAGAGAATGCAGGGGTGGTACAAACTAGAGGCCTTACAAGGGAGAATATGCACTGCCTTAGAACTTAGGGAAATAAATGTGGTTGAATTATTGTAGACCTCTCTTGGATCTTTACTATTACTAAATTATCTGGGAGGCAAACATAAAAATCATAAAATTATGTAATTTGGCTCATAGCCCCATATCTAGTTGTGTGGCCTTTTCAGATTAGGAATGGTACCAATTCTCTTGATTTAATTTGCTCACTTTTGGCTCCTGCCTTAGAAGTGATTACAGGCTCGTATCATAATCTTTCTCTTAGTAATTGTCTATGTTGCAATTCTCAAATGTGTACTCTCCAGAGTCTCAAATTCTTCTGTGCAGTTTTGTTCCATCAAATGATCCAAACATAGTCTTCCAACAACATGAACAAGAAAATCTGTTCCTAATATAGGTTGTAATGACTACTCTCAGAAACTCTTCACATGACCACAACACATCAAACAGTGACGTAGATCTCTACTGATCATGTCCCTAGATAATAACTGTCTATCATGTGGCTTAGGCTGGAATCCTGAGAAGTGAAAGCAACATAGTTTGCAGTCCTTACATTAAACAATACTGGGGCCAGGCATGCTTTCCTGTCCCTGTGTTAAACAACAGCAGAGTAGAACAAAACTAACTACCTGCTTGCTCCAGGAATTACTTGCTCCCAAGAAGATAAGCCTGTGGGCCAACTTAACAGCTTACTTATTAAAACTAGCAATTTGTAATCAAGCCTCTCTTCAAAACCCGCATCTTGCTGGGCGCATCAGTCCAAAGCGATTATATCATACGCTCTGTCCAATCTCGACAAGTTACCCACCCTTCAGGACTCAGCTTGCAATTTCCCAACCTCATTGGCTCTAAGACCCTGTGAACCCTCTTCCATAATTTCCTCATTTTGAGACGCTATCAATATTTTTAAAGTTGGTGTTCTCCCTCATTCCTGTAAGTCTAATAAACATAGTCTTGGTTACTCAATGGGCTCCTCTGGTACTCCCCAGTAGACTGCTGACACTACTAAACTTTTTATGAAAGTTCCTTGTTCTTACCCTGAGTTGCAAAATGGACCTTTTGTCCTTGGAATATCTTATCTGACTAGTTTTCTATCAAGTGAATAATTATTCCTTAAGTTTCCTTAGAAGTTTATGAAAGACTTTCATTACCTTCAGTAATCCTCACCCTTCTGGCTCATCCTTTAGCTTTGAATACTACAGTGGAATGCAGGTAAGTCTTGGGATGGTAGGAGAATGAGAAGATTATTCATAACCCTACTGTTCTGCCAAACCTACAATGTTCTATTTTGCTGAATTATCTTGACATGCAAACATATAGGGGTGTTCCCCGCCTACATAACAAAGAGAAATCCACCAACCACTTTCATGCTTGCATATGCTGCAAGCTTTGCTTTCTGGGAGTAAGTCACTCTGTGTTACTCAACCAATTTCATAGTCTCGGATTCCCAGTCCAAACACCTGATGAGGTATTTCTCTTCTAGGATTCATCCACATCTTTGTTAAAGCAAGTGTCCCTTTGTCCTAAGTTTTTCTGAGGTTTGGTTGTTTGTCTTCCCCATCAACTTCCAATGACATAAGATGTAACAGCATAAAGTGCTGGGCCTGCTAGTGGTTCTTTCTCTGTATTTACAAACTCTCCCGAAGCCCAAATTGCCCACACTTACTCAATAGAGTCAAATGTATCTTCAGAAAGTTTATAATAAGGGAGACTTAACACATGATAATGCCCTTTTCCCCTCCTTGTAGAACAGCTTCGCAGCCTTATAGCCCGAGTATGTGGAGCTGCTGAGCTAATTAGGGCCAACTGACTATATAACATGATTATCACCTACAAGAGAGCACTTTTGTGTCTCTTTAAAAGACTAACTATGACCTGAACTCATTTTAATTTACTTCATCTAGTAGGGACCTTTCAGTACCCAGCCTCTTTCTTCTAGGGATGAAGGACGGAAGGGAGAGGTAGAAGGTCTCTGCTCTTGCTGAGGGTTCCTGGTTAGGCCAGGCTGCTCTACAAGTCTAAGTCTGTTATTACTGACAATCTGCTACCTCCAAGCACAGTAGCACATTTAACTCTTAAGGAGAGGAAAGTGGCTCTCTTTTGTTGGGAGAAGTAGCTGTGAGAATAATTTGCTAGGCCTTTCTAACAGGGCAGGAGTTTTCACTGAGAAATGATTGGCATATAAGCAGCTCAAGGTACACTAGAACCTCTGCTCTTTCCTCATAATATTTAGCACAATTTTAATTATTTATTGAGGAGATTATTCAATGCATCTCCCCCACTAGAATATCTTTTCCCCAATGTCAGGAGCCATGTTTGCACATATAAAATGGCACTTTGGCATAAAATTGGAATACTTTCATCACAGAATATGTTCTTGTTAGGGCATAGAAGTCCTTCAGGGAAGACCTTAAATGAATGAAACAAAGAAACTACACAAGCAGGAAAGAAACCAGTCATCTGTAGGCAATGGTCCCTAAATTGTGCTTGTCTTCACCAATATGTTGTATAATGAAAAAAAAATAAGCAGAATGGAGTAAATTTTTCATAATGTTACATAGTTTATACTATATTTGATTCCATCCACTTTTGGTCTTATGAAACAAAGGTATGAAGAGATGATAGTTTCTTGTGTTTATGATCTTTAAATTGACATTACTTGTGAAGTACTACTTCTACAACTTCCATTTTGACCTCAAACTTTCTTT
>LNAC01001321.1:26360-39468 GCA_002007465.1 Ailurus styani | reverse complement strand
TCTCTCTCTCTCTCCCATTGCTCTTCCCCCTGCTGGTACTTTCTCTCTCAATAAAAAATTAAATTAAAAAATTTTTTAAATAAAAATAAAAATGAGAAAACCCTAGAATAATATATATCTAACATGTTAATAGTGATTACCTAGATAGTAAGGTTATTAGTGGGGTTTTGTTTATTTGTATATTTTTAAATCTTTCTTTCTTGTTTCTTGTGTCAGCAGATCTCAGATATAATGCAAAATGATGATCCCAATAATAAAAAATAAAATATTATATTTTTTCATAAGAATTAAATAATGTTTATAGAGAGGAAAAGATGAGACCTTTTAAGACAAATTAAAATTTATACCAAATGATGTTCAACAGAGAATACAAAATATATTTTTTCTCTCTTGTCTAGTTTTTATACAATGAAAACATGCCACTTTTGTATTAAGAAATATGCACTGTTTAAAATTTCAAAATAATTTAGAAAGATTTCTTAAACCAAAAAGAAAATAAACATGTCTTCCAAATCCATTTCAGTTTTTACAGTAATTTTGAATGGCCCAGTCAAAAGATTCATGGTCTGAATCAAACACAGCTTCATCTGACTCACTATTCCACAAAAATACATGGAAAACATGTTTTTGTGTAACTTCACATCATCAGTGCCTACCAAAAACAATGGTCTTTGAATGGCATTAGGGTTTTCATTATTTTTTTCATATTCCTAAAATTTTAAGGTCATAGTCCTTTGCTCTGGGCTTGTCCTATCTGTGTTGAGTGGAAAAAGCACATAAATTGGAGGGGAGGGGAAAGGGATGGATTTAGAAAAAACACCCATTGTTCCAGGTAGCCTTTCTCTCAGGAAAAATAAAATCACCAAACTAAATCACGTGTTACGAAATTTATTCCTGAATTCCTAACACAAATAAACTTTGACTGTTTTTTCTTGGAGAGAAAAGTAATAAGAATAACGACAATATAAAAAATGAGATATCATATTAACTTTATGAATTCTACAGTGATAAGTTTTTTGTTTAAATATTAATTTGTCTAAACAAATTTCATCTTCTTTTCTCCACAATGTATTATTTAATTCTAGGTTCACCAGTTAGGAAATACAATACTGTATTTTTTTGTAATTGAGATCGTAATTTTGGATATTGTGATTCAGGTTTACTGATCCATTTAGAGATTTTGTGCATATTCTAAAGGATAATGTGATAGGAAGGCTGAGATATGTGTCTCAATTCTATAATTTTAAAAATTCTATTTGGCTAGGCATAGTAAAATTAACGGTAATGATACCTTATTTCAACAGAGTCTTTCATCTGAAGATCTCAAAGCATCCAACATTTAGAGCACATTATTAGGCCATGCTGACACTGTGACAAAAGTACTCTACTTTAGAAATGTTTAAATTTTTCCATTATTTGTCTTTTTAGATTTGTTTGTGCCTTTGTAATTTTCAAAGAAAATCTTGTTTATCCTTGATAGAGAAGCAGCTTAGAAAATTTTTTACAAACAATGTAGTTTACTTTGTACAGTAGCACAAAAAGCGTATGGAGGTTATTCCTACCTTAGAGAGAGGGAAAAATATATATTTTTAATATTTTGAACATCTACTATGCACCCAGCCCTGTGCCAGGCATGCTACATTTGGTATCTCATTAAAACCTCGCAAGAATCCTACAAGGAAGGAATAATTATTTTTAATATACACAGGAGGCTATCATATGCATAATGGTTTAAGCTACCCTAGAGATTTCAGCTAAAAAATCTGGACTGGAACCCAGATGTATTCAGCTATATTTTTTTGTTTTGTTTTAACACCCTAGTTGCTTTTAGAAGGAGTGGAGGAGGTTTCTGTTATCCAAATTTTTCTTTGCCTCTTTCATCTATTAATAATACCAACTGTTCATTAAAAAGGTAGATTCAGAAGTAGGAATTAAGAATACTGACAGATATTCTTCATAGCAGTTTATATCTATCTTCGACTGTCACAGTGTAGATGGTCAGATGACTTAGAGATAGTGGGTTTATTAAATTGATTCAGGCTCTGCCTCAAGGATAAGCCAATGTCTCCTGTAACATGCCACGTATATCACCACTGGTCCACATGATGATTTCGTTAACATTTGAACATTTTACCAGTTATATATTTCTAACATTTTCATAGTTATATATTTTAAACATCTATCAAGAAAGAAACTAACTATCAGAACAAACTCTTATTTTTATAAGTGTTATTACTTGCAATAAGGCCAAAAAAGTAGTCTTAAAGTAATTGTTTTTCACAAAGTCTGGTTACACAGGCAAATTTATGAATGGGTCAAGCCTTCAATAACAAAAATTTCTTCTTTGGATGTAAGGATGGTATGAATGTACAAATGTCTGGTATAGTTTTTCATATATCAAATTTCCATGTTCATCATCATCTATTTCTTACTAATGTAATTCATCATTTCTGAAAGTCAATCATAGCTTACTATATGAGTATATATTATTGTGAATTATAATCTGGATTGGTTCGGTTTTTTTTAAGTGAAACTATCATGGATAGGAGGTTTTGAAAGATTTTTAGGCATAATAGGAGAAAATATTTATAACAAACATGAGCACTGGTGTTGATAGTAATAAAACCACATTAACAACTGAATCACCTGTTAATGTTATAGAAATACCAGTTTCAACAAAAAACACAAAATATTACACAAATATCATCAAAATTCTTTGAAATTTGGAATTTCACTGCCCACTGGGAGTGACTCTATTTCATTATGTGTTGCGTTTAGAAACACTGGTATCATTTTGACACATTCAAAAACACTATGAGAAACTTGTCAAAATTTCTGAAGCAAAATAGAAGGACATTCAAGCTTCCAAAAACTAACGTCTGTGTAATAAGGATAAGAATACAAAAGCTTCGCGGTGTTTTGAAATNGGGGTATTTTTAAAAAAAAAAAAAAAAAAAAAAAAAAAAGTAAAAGCAATGATTGGGGACAAAGTAAGTGAAGTGATTGATAAAGTGCCTCTGTCAAATAAGAGAGTTCATTTTAGAACTACAGATATGAACAGAAAGTAAAGCAGTAATTATTATTCAGAGAATGACAAAGTCAATACAATTCTCTGCAGACTGATGAATCCACTAACATTCTATAGTCGGAAAATCTTCGCTGTTTGTCTGACATAACTTGAATAAAAGTAGTCTATAAAAATGTCTCCACAGCCAAATTGTACAAGTGAAGAAGTAGAGGTTGTTTTTAGAATTTATTGATGAAACCAGATAAGCAAAAACAAAGACAAAAAGTGATATTGGACTAAACAGAGAAGGTGTCAAAGACAATTAGTTCAACAAGAAGACTTGATTAATACTATTATGCAACTGCACATATACTTGCAGTTGTATCCAAAGAAATCCTGGTCAGTAGAGATACACATATTTAAGAAAGTATTTATTCAAACTGTCAATCATATGCAAGCCTTTGAGATGTCAAAATTTTCTCAGTCTTTGTGAAAAAAATTAGCATAAGTTAAAAATCAAAAATTACTGTTCTACATCATTTGTTAGATTTCCTGCTGCTAACAGGAGCACTTATGTGTCCATTCAAGTTAATAAATCTATAAAATATTTCATATCGAGTCATAATCTGGCTATCTCCCAGATTTAACATTTCTTCTAAAATGATTTGAAGTTCTACTCACAACATGAATAACAAAAACAACTTTGAAAAAGAAGAACAAAGGTGGAGGTCTTACACTAGCTGATTTTAAAACTTACTATAAAGTTACAATAATCAGGATAATGTGGTATTGGCATAAATAGAGGTGTACAGATCAATGGAACAGAATTGAGAATCCAGAAAGAATCCTTACCTTTATATTTAACAGTTGTTTGACAACAGTGCCAAGACAATTCAATGGGGAAAATATACTCTTCTCAACAAATGGTACTGGGACAATTTAATGTCTTTAAATACAAATATGAACGCTTTACTAACACTGTTAATTAAGTCAATTAGGTCACATATAAATAACTCAAAAATGGATCACAGCCCTATAGGGCTATAACTATAAATTTTCTAGAAGAAAATCTAGGAGAAAAATTTCTGTAATGTTGTTTGAGCAAAAAGTTCTCGGATATGGCACAAAAATCACAAGTTATAACAACCACCAAAAAAACCCCAAGGAATTGGAATTAATTAAAATTCAAAAACTTTCGGGCTCAAATATACCATTAAGAAAATGAAGAGATGATCTCAGACCAATAGAAAATATTTCTAAATCATATATCTGATAAAGGATTGTATTAAAAATATTTAAAGAACTCTTACAATTCAGTAAGAAGATAAACAACCAAACAGAAAAGCAAGCTTGAATAGACATTTTACACCAAAAAACCCCCACATACAAATAGCTATAACTACATTCAAAAGTGTTCACAGTCATTAGTTATTAGTGAAATGTAAATCCACTAGAATAATGACAATCAAAAATACAGACTACACCAAGTGTAGGCAAGAATGTAGAGACATCCAGACCTTCATACAACTGTTGGTGGGAATATAAAATGGTGCAACCCCTTTGGAAATAAGCTGGGTAATTTTTTAAAAATTCAAATATAAGCCTATCATATAAGCCACCAATTCCAGTCCTACGTAGGTACCCGTGAGAAATTAAAACATATCCACACAAAGGTTTGTACATGAACATTCTCAGGACTATTATTCATAATATCCATCAGTCGGTAAATGCATAAATAAAATGTGGCATCCATACAATGTAATACCGTTCAGCAATAAAAAGGAACAAAATATATATTCTACAAAATGGATGAACCTCAAAAACATGATGCAAATTAAAATCTAGGAGCAAAAGTGTACATACTGTATGATTTCATTGCTATAAAACGTCCCAAAAAGACAAATGTATAGGGACAGAAAGCAGATCAGAGGTTTTTGGGACTAGAGATGGGAGTAAGGATGGACTCAAATAACTGATATTGGGGAAAGGGATGATAAAAATGTTCTAGAATGATCATGATCATGGTTACACAGCTCCATAAATTTCTTTTACGAAAAAGGAGCTCCAAGGGGGTATCACAAACCCTTGCCAGAATTTGGCCAGTTCTTAGACTTAGAACCCAACAACTGAAGGAATGGTCCCATAAGGAAATACTTTGAATACATTAAGGTAGTGATTGACCCACTTGTTCCTTAAAGGAATTTGATTATTTCTTTGTGGTAAATGTCCATGAGGGAGAAGGGGGAAATCCAGATTCTCTGATGGCTCTTGAATACAAAGTCTGAATCAACACTGATACCTGAGGAACTGCTGTAATGTCTACATCAGTGGTCTTCCAACATTAGTGTACATTGAATCATCAAGAGAGCTTGTTAAAACCTAGATTCCTGAGTCTCTTGCCAAAAAAAAAAAAAATTCTGGTTCAATGAGATTCTGAATTTCTAAAGAGCTCCAAGTGAGGAAGACGATACAGGTCCACAGACCCCACTTTGGATAGCACTTGTTTACATATCATAATGGAAAACCTACATATAAACCATTTATGGTGAGACAACTGTTCTCTTAGGGAAGTTGCCTCCAGGGTGTGCCCATGAATCATAAAATTACACAAACATGAAAATACAACTTTGTATGACATTTATATCAATGTGCATAAAAATTACTCTCTGCAGTAGTCAAAAATCATTGTTTCACCCCTTAAATTTGTCTCAATCTTTTAGTTCAATAATTGGAACTTATTTTGTCTTACAGTTAAGAAAGATTAGTCATTGTTTCCAATGAAATATATGAATAAATACAATTTATTAATATTGTATTAATATATTATGATTCATTAGTAAAAGCATATGCTACATGGAAGACAACTTTTTAAAACAAATCTGAGGTCCACAGAAGAAAATACACTACTATATATAAAATTAATTCATCACTGGTCTATTCTGATGGTGANAAATTTGTCTCAATCTTTTAGTTCAATAATTGGAACTTATTTTGTCTTACAGTTAAGAAAGATTAGTCATTGTTTCCAATGAAATATATGAATAAATACAATGTATTAATATTGTATTCATATATTATGATTCATTAGTAAAAGCATATGCTACATGGAAGACAACTTTTTTTTTTTTTTTAAAGATTTTTTATTTATTTATTNAAATTTGTCTCAATCTTTTAGTTCAATAATTGGAACTTATTTTGTCTTACAGTTAAGAAAGATTAGTCATTGTTTCCAATGAAATATATGAATAAATACAATTTATTAATATTGTATTAATATATTATGATTCATTAGTAAAAGCATATGCTACATGGAAGACAACTTTTTAAAACAAATCTGAGGTCCACAGAAGAAAATACACTACTATATATAAAATTAATTCATCACTGGTCTATTCTGATGGTGATTAAGAACAAAAATACTCAGGCAATGTCCTTCAAATACTCAATTAAACTCTAATCTAAATGTATAACACAGAGTCAAATTTTACCTAAAATGTGCAAGAAAATACCTCTACATTTAGACCTAGGTTTGAATGTTATCAGTGATGTGCTGTCTTTATTCCTTGCCTTCCCTTTTATTGTATAAAGAAGCTCCATATTGATATCATCGGTTAAAATGCAACATTTGCTCCCAAGTATTGCTACTCAGTAGTCAGGAATGTGATGCATGAAGTTGGATCACATCAGGGGTAATTGCTGGATTGTTGCTTTTAAAATAACATCTGTGTGTATGCGTACTTTCTGCTGAAATATGTCAGCTCCAACGCCAGAAGCTGATATTATTACAGCACATTTCAGAGGTGTAACAGCTTTCAAAAGAATTTCTTAAAGCGTTTTACTTTTATCAGAGGAAAAACTTCAGGGCTTGCACGTGAATTCAAGACAAACTATGCCTCTCGATGCCATCTAATTTCTCTACATACTGTTCCTGCTCTGACATTGACACAACTCAGGTGACCAGAGGCAAGATTCTATCCCTCTGCCCTTCTTTATCCCTCTCTCTAGCAGACAGGATTACCTGCCTCCTTGCTGAAACCTTGTGTTAACAGGATTATGAAATTTCTGTCAATTTCTCTTCAGAAATCTTGTCAAATTTTTCTGATTAAAATGTTGTTTATAAATGTGATAGCAAGAATAGAAGCTTTCGGGGAAAAAAAAATCAGTGCTGCAAATTTCTGTGAAAGCACATTTTGGTACAACCCTAATTTGGCCAAAGGGGTAGGTGAGTCACTCCCCTTCAGTGCACTTCTGCGTGGCCTCAGGATTCTGGTCTAGACCAGCAGTACTGCTGCCTTAGAGAGAGTAACCAACTCAACTAGGCTCTCCCCAGACCCCTAGAACCCCACTGACTTCCAAGAGCCCCTCGTAAGAAGTGAAGGCCCCGAGGGAGAGGCCACATATGGATATTTCCTGTCATTTGAAAGTCTGCTGATACCTCCATAAATTAACCTAGCAAGAATGAAACTCCCTAACATGTTACTGTTCATCCATTGTCCATGTAAGGTAGAAACATGTGGCTTATATCTAAAAAGTGGCCACTTTCTGTAACCTTTTAAAAAAAATAAATGTCATTTTTTTTAAAGCATATCTAATTGTATTAGAAAAACACAACTCAAATCCTTTTGTATGAAGAGTATTTCCTGAAGATCCTGGATTGTGCCCCAGAATCAAAGAAAGAGCAACAGGAATGAGGGCCTCTCTGGGAACAGGGGAGGAACAGACTCGAATGTTGTCAGCCCTGCTTGTTCCCTCAGTTCACCTTATTGTACTCATCACTGCATGATGGCACTGCCCTCTCAGTTCTTTCATGTGGCAGGGGACATGGCCACATTTTCACAGCTCCTGAACACAGAGGAAAGATACTTTTTGTCTCCCAGCTTCTGCTTAGAACTTTCTAGAAAAGGACACCGCCTACCTTGGTCTAGACCCCTTGCTGCCCTCTGGCCACTTCACAGCAACCGCAGTCATTGGCCCAGTCAGGCTGGTTTTCTGTGGCCAGGGCACTGGGTGTGTGATTGTGTGACTGGCTGCCCTCAGGAGAACTGCAGGGGCGCTTCCCTTGAAGGAGCAGGCTGCCTGGGGGGAGCAACAAAACCACTTGCTTCATGATAGCTCCCCCTGCTCTCTCCTATAGTAAAGTTATTTTCCCCATTTGTAAATGAGAAAATAGAATATGACAGAGATTAAGAGACACACACACACAGAGGAGAACTGGAATGGAGTCTCATGGCATTCCCACAGAATCATTTCTGAGGAGTAAACATACTTCTCATAGCAATCAATTACTGGTAGAGTTATATTTCCAGAAATTTGGTTTTAGGAAAAGCTGAGAATTTCAGACTTAAATTGATTTATCAAATACCTGTTTTTGGAGAGGTCAGGAAAGATAGGAGAAAACTTCCAATACATTCTTCAACAGTCTGGGGACATGTTAGAATATCTCTGGTGATCCAGAAATCAGAAGTTAGATGGTATTTTCAGTATCTTTTGTTTCTATTCACAATGGTGCTCCTTCTTTCATCTTCCAACACCAGAGAACAGGGACAATTCTGGGGAGGTCAGATCTCTGATAAATGACCAGTGGTTATTTGGTAGTGTCTAATGGTCTAACACCTAAAGTTTTAGAATTATGTATGACACTCAGTTGAATTTTTTTTAGTCAACTGGGTGACTTAATGATACAGATTCTTACAGAACCATCATTATAAGCGAGGAAAATATTTCATTTCTGTGTGGTTCTTGCAATCTAAATGAGACCACCTTTTTTTTTTTTTATGAGAGAACAAGAATCCTAATAAGAACTAAAGGCCAAGCTTATTCAAAAATACTTCAGGCTTTAGAAAATTATATCAAATTAAGTGGATCATCAAACTTTATGTAAAATTATAAAAGTAAACATTAAAAAGTAAATCCAGATTGACTGGATATAACCCAAAGTGAAACCAAATTTTAGGGAGAAGTTTTGACTGGATGTAATTATAGACAGTCACTTTTAAAAATGGTTAATTTTGTAATTTTACATTCACTTGAGGTTTTGGGGCGTTGGGGGACTTTTTTTTTTTTTTTTAAGAATAATGCTGGGGCACCTGGGTGGCTCAGTCGGTTAAGCATGCAATTCTTGGTTTTGGCACAGGTCATGATCTCAGGGTTGTGGGCTCAAGCCCCCTCCCTCATCAGGGAATCTGCCTGAGATTCTTTCCTTCCTTTCCCTTCCCCCTTTTCTCCTCCCCCACTACTGCTCTCTCTCTCTAAAATAAATAGAGATGCCTGGGTGGCTCAGTTGGTTAAGCAGCTGCTTCTAGCTCAGGTCGTGATCCCAGGGTCCTGGGATCGAGTCCTACATCAGGCTCCCAGCTCAGCGAGAAAGGAAACTTTCTCACTTCTCCCTCTCCCACTCCTCCTACTTCTGTTCCCTCTCTTGCTGTCTCTCTCTGTCAAATAAATAAATAAAATCTTTTAAATCAGTCAGTCAATCAATCACATAATCCATAGGAATGTATACCTGATTTCTCAAAGGAAGGTAATGATACAAAGCCACCTATTAAGCAAACTTAAAAGTGTTATTTTGGAATAACATTTTTATTTATTTAATAACCATAATAATTAAAATATCCTGGTGGTCTCCCATGGTCACATACTAAGCATGAGTCTGAGATTCAAAATTCTGTCCTTTTATTTTAGAAAGACCAGATGAAGAAGCAGTACGATATGGGGGAAATAACACCAATCTGGGAGTCGGGATGTCTGGAATTTAGTGCCTTCTACAACTAAATAGCTAGGTGACGTACAAAACCTTTTTGGGGTTTAGCTATTTCTGTAAAATAAGAAGATTTGATATATGGCCTCAAAGTCCATTCCACCTCTATAATTCCATGACTCCATACTTGGAAAAGCAGTTAGCACAGTGATTAGAGCATAGTAGAGAATTCAAAGGATGTGACTACCTCTCCATTCCTTCTTTTTTCCTTCATTTTTTTCTCACTCCTTTTCATGAACCCAGCCATGGTCTCAATATGTATTTATTTCTGTATCTTTAATTCCTAGTACAAAGACTGGCAGAAATTGCTGTCTATAAAAAGGGCTGTCTATCTTCAAGAAACTCAATCTAATAGAGCAAACATATAAATAAATTACATTACTGTGATTCAAGTCCAAAAATACATTAGTAATTTATATTCCTCACAAAGACAGTACAGCAAAGGGACTGATAAACTGTTCTTTAAGCCAGCCCTGAGAAACTTCATTAAGCAGGGAACATCTCAATAGCTGAAACAGATTTTTATAAATGATTAGGAACCAGTCAGCTCAGGCAATAGAGGGAACAAAACATTCACTGGAGCCATGACACTGTAGTGTGTTCTGCTCAAGAGCAGATATAACAGTTGTAATTGCCATGAATTCTCTGACCTTGAAAATTAGATTTCCTGGGCGCCTGGGTGGCTCAGTGGGTTAAAGCCGCTGCCTTCGGCTCAGGTCATGATCCCAGGGTCCTGGGATCGAGGCCCACATCGGGCTCTCTGCTCGGCAGGGAGCCTGCTTCCTCCTCTCTCCTCTCTCTCTGCCTGCCTCTCTGCCTACTTGTAATCTCTCTCTCTGTGTCAAATGAATAAATAAAAATCTTAAAAAAAAAAAAAAAAAAAAAAAAAAAAAAAAAATTTAAAAAAAAAAAAAAAAAAAAAAAAAAAAATTAAAAAAAAAAAAAAAAAAAAAAAAAAAAGAAAATTAGATTTCCTGGGACCACTCCCTCTGAGTGATTTTTTTTAAACTGATAAATGGCTTAATTAGTTTAGAACTGCAACTGAAATATCTCTATAAAACTTAGTATTCCTTGATTATTATAAATATACATATATTAAAGATATTTTTATATATTATTTGGGGGCTTGTTATTCAGTTCCATTAATCAGTATGCTTACCCTTTCACAAATATGGAACACATTTGACTATCATAGCTTTATAACATATTATGATGTCTTATAGAGTAGTCCTCCCACCTTAATTTTCTTCTTCTTTTTCTCCTCAAGGATGCCTTGTCTATTCTTGGATTTCTTTCTCTTTCATATCAAGTTTTAGAATCAGCTTGTCAAGTTTCACTAAAAAAAAACTATTGGAATTTTTATTGAAATTTCATTAATTTTGAAAATTAATTTGAGGAATATGAATCCTTATATTGAGCCTTTTATCCATGTATACTATGTATTTTCATATATATTGATATTTTAAAATATCTTTCAATAAAGTTTTAAATTGCTTCTATATAGGTTTGTATATCTTTTGTTAGATTTGTTACTCTGTACCTATCTTTACTGCTGTTATAAATGGTACTTTTATTGCTTTTTATTTCTTCTTCATGTATTACCATGTTAGCTAGGAACCTCCAGTACAAAGTTAAATGGCTATGTTGATGATAGATAACCTCCTGATTTTAAATGAAATGCTAATACATTTTACCATTAAGAATGATCTTTGTTGCTCATTTTCGATAGAGACATTTTATCAAAATTAAAATGTACCCTTGTATTCCTATTATTCTGAGTTTTTATAGTGAATCTGTATAGACTTAATGTCAATGCTTTATTTGCTTTTATTGAAATAAAATTATGTTTCTCCTTTTTAATCTATTAACACAGTGAATTACACTAATGAAGTTTCTAATATAAAATTTCTCGCATATTGGAATAAACTAAATTTGGTCATGATGTGTTCTTTTTTTTATACTTCATTGGATTTCACTTGCAAATAATTTGTTTAGGATTTTTTACCTATGTTCATTTCTGCTATGGAACTATAAATATTTTCCTTCATACAATCTTTTCCAGCTATTTATTGCTGCAAAACAAAGTTTTCCCAAACATAGAGATTTGAAATGACAACAACAATACTTTTAATATGTCCCCTGATTTTGTGGGTTAGAAATTTGGACAGGGCTTCACTGGGAGATTTTTTAGTTTCTCTGGCATTGACTAAGATCACTCAGTGGTGTTCAGCTAGTGACTGGACTGAACTAAAGCTCAAGACAAATTCCTGGTGCCTTAGCAGGGAAGGCTGGAATGCTAGACTCAGTGGGACTACTCCAGGAAGTCTCATTGCCTCTCCACGTGATCTATGTAACAGGGTTGTCACACTCCTTACCCAGTGGCTCAGGGCTCCAAGAGACCAAGTTAGTACCTGTCAGTTCCCTTAAAAGTTAGCTCAGGAACTGACATAGCACCATTTCTTCCATTCTTTATTGGTTAAAAAAACAGCCATAAGCAGTAAATATCATAGAGGAGGAGATATACATATCACCTCTCTATGGAAGGAGTGTCAAAGAATTTGTCTACTTGTTTAATCTATCATAAAACCTGTTTGTGATTTTGTTGTCAAAGTCAAACTAGTTTAATAACATGAATTCAGAATATTACCTCTTCTATTCTCAAGAAAAAAAAAATTAGTAAGATTGTAATCATCTGCTCCTTAAATGCTTGGTTCAAGTTTCCTCTAAAACCATTAATCCCTGTTGTTTTATTTTTTGTGAAAATAATGACCCTAAGACTATTCAGGATTTCTATTTCTTCTTGAGTCAGTTTTGGTGAGTCATTTTTCTAATAAATTATTCATTTTGTCAAAGTTTTCAATATAATGGAAAAAATCGTTCATCGTATTCCTTTTATCCTTACAGAGTCCAGAGTTATATTAAATTTTATTAATAATATTATTTATGTGTTTTTTGTCAATCTAGACAAAATTTGTTGGGTTAATTAATAGTTCAGAAACTAACATGGTTGATCATTTCTTTTGCATGGTTGATTCTTTCTCCGTATTTTATGTTGTAATTTTACTATTTTTTCTCTCTAGACTAATTTTATGTTTTTTACATCTTCCTTATTCATATCTTATTCATTTCTAAGAATTCATTATATTTTCTGAATTCAAGCTTTCTGTTGATTATAAGTCTGATGAATATTTTCTTCTAGTCTGTCACCTGCCTTCTCACTCACATAATGAATTAAAGTTCTTAATTTTAAGATACTCTAGTATATCAATCTTTTATTTTATGATTAATTTTTTTAAGATTTTATTTATTTATTTGACAGAGAGATAGAGAGCACAAGTAGGCAG
>LNAC01001321.1:0-16101 GCA_002007465.1 Ailurus styani | reverse complement strand
AGTACTATTACACTGGCTTGGGAAGTGAAATACAAAAGGCTAGGATGTGGTTTTTGCCCTCAAGTAAAGCCATATATTACAATATGATTATGAAGGGTTGTACCAATTTGAATGATCATATTGCCATGCAAGACATGGCATATTTCAAGTGTGTAAAAACGGAGAAAAAGAGACACCTGAAAACATCAAAGGGAAAGACCTATGCCACACTGCTATTCCAAAGTTTAGAGGAAAGACCCTTCTGTATTCCTTCTAATCTACTCTAGCAAAAACAATAGATTACAGGTATTGATTTCTGCCTAGTACAAGAAAAAGGTATTGTGTCAAACTCTTTAAATATCTTACTAAATGCCCACAATAGCCCTACAAGCTAAGCACTCTTTTTATTTCATTTTCTTTATAAGCAGTTGAGATTGACTGGAGTCATACAGATAGCAAGTGGCAGAGCGAAGTCTTGAAGGTATGCAGTCTAGCCCGGAAAAAGCACTTCACCACTTGTTACATCCAGCTTCCTAAGCATCCAAGCAGACAGCACCTTCAGTCCCGAAGGGACTCCATCTCAGATAACCCATTCCAGGGAAGCCAGCATGCTCTGGCGTGTTCCCTGTATTCTTACTTTGGTCTCTGCTGCCGCAACACGAGCCCATTGTCTTTATTTAGATGTTGTCTCAACGTTATGCTAAGTGAAAGAAGGCAGACATGGAGAGACAAATATTGTATGATCATACATGTGGAATCTAAAAACAGCAACCTCATAGAAACAGAGAGCAAAACTGTAACTGCCAGGGGCAGAGGCGTGGCCGCCACGGTGGAAGATGTTGGACCAAGGGTACAAACTTTCACTTACAAGATGAATACAAGTGCCAGGGATCTGAGGGATGTGGAGGGTGACTAGAGTTCACACTACTGTATCCTAGACTCGAAAGTTGCTATTAGGATAGAGCTGTGATGTTTTCACCATAACAACAACAACAGAGTAACTATGTGAGGTGAAGGATGTCTTAACTAACCTTGTTGTGGTAAACATTTCACAATATATATGTGCATCAAATCATCTAGCATTCCTTAAACTCACACAGTGTTATATGCCAATCATATTTCAATAAAGCTAGAAAAAAGTGAAAATAAATACAATTTTTAAATTGCCTCAGAAAGCCTCTGGGCTCCTTTAGTTCAAGAACCATTTTATCTTAGTATTCTCATCTGTCTTAACATAGAATTCTAACATGCAACAAATTTTAATTCAATTCTAACAACACGCTAAGCACTGGGAATACACGAGTGAATCTTTGAAGTATCTAGAGCCATCATTATTACTATAGTACAGCAGCCCCCCCTTTTCCATAGGGGGTATGTTCCCAAGACTTCCGGCGGGCATCTGAAACTGCAGATAACACTGGACCCTTTTTCTATGCTGTTTTTCCCTGTACACACATACCTATGATCAAGTTTAATTTATAAATTAGGCATGGTAAGAGATTAACAACAAAAACTAATAATAAAATAGAACAATTACAATAATAAACTATAATAAAAGTTACATGAATGTGATCTCTCTCCCACAATATCTTATTGTACTGTATTCACCCTTCTTCTTGAGATGAGGTGAGATGATAAAATGCCTATGTGATGAGATAAAGTGAGGTGAATGACGCAGGAACCGTGACATGACGATGGGCTACTATTGACCTCCTGACCACATGTCCAAAGGAGGATTATTTGCTACCAGACCATGGTTGACCGAGGGTAACTGAAGCCACAGAAAGCAAGACTACATATAAGGGGGAATTACTGTAAACTGAGTTTAAGACATCAAAACAAAACAAAACAAAACACAACAACAACAAAAAGCCAAACTGAAATCCAATTATGTACATGGCATTGATTTAGATTCTGAAACACATACAAGAAGTTTAGGGCATAGTCCCTGTTCTCAACAAGTTTATGGTTCAGCTGTAGCGAAAAAGAAACAAAAACATAAAAAGGTAAATAATTTAAGAGTTATATTATACACAAAAGAATAAAGCAAAGCTTACCACAGGGTATTATGTGATGACTACTTTGTTAGGATATTATGGAGAAAATAGGTTCTGTAGTAAAAAACAAAAACAAAAACAAAAAAAACAACCGAAGATTCTAGATTATATATATTTGAACAGTTTCTGTAATGTGCAATTTCTCATAGCCTTTGTTATGGTAATGTTCATTGTGGAGTCCCAAGAGCTTCATAATTTGCAATGTTTTCCCAACTTGTTTGGAAAAGGAACACTGTTTCATGAGATTTCATTGCATCTGTGTTAAAAAAAAAAAAAAGCCGTCTCCTATGGAAAATCTCTCAAAGAACTAGTGGATTATTATTAAATATGTAATATGCATGAAGCAGCCTCCATATATACCCCAACCTCATGGACCACATTGCTCCTGGCTGCCTTTCCCAAGAGTTGGGACATAGTCTCACAAATTCTCAACAAAGTACTCCAGCTAGTCCTTCCGAAATGATTAAATATATGTGATGACACATTTTTTGCCACCCCTAGATTTAGTCATACCAGATGAAGGAAGAAAAAAATCATTATAATCTGGGATAAACCAGCTTCTCGGAGGAGATAAATATTGAATTGAGCTTCCAAACATGCCTGAGAAATTTCTTCAATAATCCTAAAACTTTCTTTTTCTTTCTTTCTTTCTTTTTTTTTTTTAATTAGATGAACTTAGTTGCTTACTCAGTCTGTTCTTTTAGCATTCGGAAGAAAGGAAGGTTAAGGGACAAAAATGGAAATAGACACACTGCTGACTATAATTAGGCTGAAAAGAGTTTCTAAATATAGCCATTCATACATCGAAGAACTCATGAGCACTACTGAATAAGCATCACTGATCTGACCAGACTTTCTTGATGCAGGTCTCCCAGCATTTGGGTACTAGTAGGACGATATTAATGGCTACATCTCAGATTTCTCTGCCTCTTATCCTCACCTGCATAGGAGACAGAAATCGGTCCCATGACAAGTCAGTCCCCGCATCCCTGCCCAACTCTCTCTAGAGGCCCTGGAAGAATATCTCCAAGGTTCTCACAGTCTTCTTGTGGTTTTCAGACCGTGGCCCAAATCGTTATTCCCACACTGACAAGGGAAGTCAGTGAGAGTGCTGATGCTCATGTCAATAATGCTATTTCCTGGCTCTCCTCAAACTTCGAACACTCGAGATGCCTACGTGGCATGACCTCTCCATAATTCTTTCTCAGCCGAAGACCCTCAGTGTTTCAAGAAGTACTAGCTGTCAATAGTTGTCACTTTAGAACCAAGGCAGAGTTGTTTCTCAGCTTTGTGCCCACATTTTCCCAAATCACTTATAAAAAATATTCCCTTTAGCGACTGTTTGGAGCACCTTGTTGGGAAACAATTCTCTATGGGTCTCTAACATTTCCGCACAGCTTGTGAGCACATATACTGGCTGCCTTTGTTCTGGATTGTGTCTTTTAGGATGTTTGCATAGCCAAAAGCCTTGTCTTTAAGGATGTTGGCAGAGTGTCTGCCTCTGGTTTGCTTACTGTCCTCTGGAGCAAAAGTCAGGCAGGCTCTCTGCCTATTATACTTTTTTTGTAAAAGATTCCAATTTCCCACATATGAGATTCTTCTCCTGTGACATACCCCAATAGGTGTGCAGACATCAACTAGCCCTATTTCCATCACCCTGTGGGAACGAGCAAACATGCTAGCTACTATGTCATGAGTAGTAAAGTTCTTTGTCTCTGACATGGGAGCCGCACGTGTTCTGTCAGCATCCATGACACTGTGCCAGGCTAACCTGTCAGCGTGTGGGCAGACTAAAATCTTAGACCAGACACAGCTGTTGTCACACCGCTCACTCCAGGATTCAGATGCAAGTCCTTGGATAAGAACTGCTACCTAAAGACAGACAGTGCGCTGCCCAGGGCAGTTCTCAGATCTCCCATCAAGGAAGAACCTATATTTCACCTGCAAGGAGTAGAGTTCACTGATATTCTCAAGCCGTAACTTGCTCAAGAGGTCCTCAGCTTTCAAGATTTCACGTCATACTCTTCCTGGGCAAAAGTCAGAGTCAAGTGGGGGGTGCTAGGACCAGGGCGTTTCTGCTCAGTTAGGGGAATCAGTCTCAGGAACAATCTTTGCTCCAGAGCTCCCTGTTGGACTGGCCAAGACTTTCAGGTCAGTAGGCCTTCCATGCGCAGTGCAATTCCTCTTGTTTTGATCTTTCACAGATGTTTCCCCGAGAAACTGTACTCCCAACTCCATCTCAGTGTCGGCATCCCAGCAAACCCAACTGATATGCCTCTGTCTGGTCACACACACCAAAACGAAACATTCTCCTTCTTCCAAGTATGTTTTTTTTAAGGAGGCAAATTAGGCTCTGAGACTGAGTTTGTCTTTGCCAACAATTTATTTAACACAGGTTTACTGTGGGAATTTCACAAGCCAATAGCATCTAGGATAATGCCTCTTAAGAAAATAATACAGAAATAATATGTTCCACATTCGTGATAGATTAATCCCTTTATTGTTCCAGGCAAGGGAAGATGAAAGGAAAAAAATCCAAATTTAGTTGAGATGCACCTTTATACAAGTTGGGGGGAGGGGGGCAGTGTTTAGCCAACTGAGAGCTGACGGCCAGCTTTCAGTGCAGAAATAAAAGTCCCTTGTTGCTAAAGCTCGTTGCTAGGGAACGCCTACACTGGTGTTGACAGGCTGGCAGATCCCCCGTGGCGGGGCCACTGCATGGCTTTCGTCACTGCTGGTAAAAGAGTTGCCTTTACCGTGGCAAGAGCCAATAGCCCCCAAAGTCTTCAGAGAACTATTTAGATCAGCAAAATGTCACCTTGCCTCAACAGAACAATCCCCGATAGCCCTCATGAAGTCTCAGTATTTATATCAAAATGTTCCTTTGACATAATTATTTCTTCATATGGTTTTTATCAATAAGCCCCCACTGGGGCCCCTCAGCAGCTGAGTTACTGACCCTGAGAACAGATGCAATGATGGCATCCTCACACAATACAATTCATTCGTATATCAAAACAAATTTTTTTCTTTTGTCTTCATCATAAACAAGTAGATTAAAATGAACTCCACTTAAGTCATAAGCAGGTGGATTTGAAATCATGTCAAACCAATACACAACAAAGAATACCCCATATGAATTAACTCACGTATGTTAACATCTCACATGCATGCCCAAGTTCACACAACATGCCCAGACATGTGAAGTCCCAGGTTAGGTTCAAGTTGGAGCTCCCACTGAATCAAAAATGTTCAATATATCCTTATGTTCTTAAAATGGTTATGTTAGGATATGTTAGGTTCATGAAGTGCTCATTTAAGTTTAAGAATTAACATGTATGATAGATACAGTTATGTAAGACTAGAAAGTTGGTCTTAAATTGAGGTGAGTGAATTAATATTTGCTGTATTTCAATAAATCTAAGATGCCATGAATTGCAGGTATCTATAACGCCAATGAATCTATAACACAGTGATGCCAAGATGCCTGCTATTGTAAGGCAAATTCCAATTTCGATGACATTAAAATGTGAAAAAATGTGTATCGTTGACCCAATCAAATATAGTAACTTTGGAATTCCTGGTCTCGGATTATTTGTGTGTTTCTAATACCTGAAGGAAGAGTTTTCAACTCCTGAAATATTTTATGTGACATATGATCATTCTCAATTAAATAGGTAAATATTTAATTTAAGTGGCTAATAACCAAATAGTGGACAGCAATCAAGCGGTTTCTTTAAAAGCTTCAAGTTTAATAAGCATATAAAAGTAGGTTAACATCATGAATGTGGTATGTAATAGGATATAGAACATTTAATACAACAAGGTGTGGCTTTTTTTAAATTCAGAAATCTGAAAGTTAATTAAATCCTCCTTCTTACTCCTAAGGTATACCTTTGCTAATACTGGAATTGGAAGGTGTGTTTCCTTACGGAAATAAGTTTAACGGTTACTGATAGCACAGAAGTAGGGCCTTCTGCTGGTAAGCTCCCCACCGCCTACCCCGGCAGACCCCAGGCAGTCAGACTTGCATTGGATGAGCCCTCCAGAGTCCAAAGACAGAGGATCTCCGTCCCTCAGCACAAGGACGAGGCTGTCTCTTTATTGCCATAAATAATGGAAAAGCAAAGAAATCCAGTAGGCCCAGATCTTAAAATATGAGAAAGAATTCCTTCCTCCTATTTTTTTTTTAATTATGACCCAACTCAGAGACTATTGTGATCTCACCAGTTGAGGGGGGTGGGGATGTGATGTGACTGAGACGGTGAATCTGTGGATTTACATCCTGCAGCAGCCTTCTCTTTTCCACAGCATATCCTCAGGAAGAGCCAATGCTGACAGAGTTTTAAAGCAGGAGACAGAACAAGAGTCAGGGGACAAACTTCAACTCCCTCCCTCTGCGCCCCAAACCTCTGGTTCATGAGCACTTACAGAGAGGAAATGTGGCCATTCCACAGGAACAGCAAAGAAACGAAAAGAAGTTTGGTGAAGTTTGTTTCGCCTTCTGGACAGATAGGAAAGAAAATATTGAGGTTGTCTGGAAACATTTCTCTCTCTCGTTTTGTGCCTCAAACTCGGTTTAGACTCCTCTGGCAGCATGAGCCGCCTTCCAGCCTTCCTATCCCTCTCCCCTCTGTCCTGGGGTCAGCTGACTTCACAGAAGGAAGAGGCACCATCAAGAGAACAAGCTAGCCGCAGACTTCTGGTTTTCCCTCTTTCTTAAAGTGATATCAACAATTTTATTTATTTACTTATTTACTTTATTTTTTAAATTGTTTAAGCAGGCCCCATACCCAGCGTGGAACTCAGCATGGGGCTTGAACTCACAACCCTGAGATCAAGACGTGAGCTAAGATCAAGAGTCAGATGCTTAACTGCCTGAGCCACCCAGGAACCCAAATATCAACAATTTTAAAAAGAAATGTCATTGCAAAGAAACATCAAGAACTAGATCTTACAGGATCAAAATGGCATAGGTTGAATTAAAAATGAAAAGAGAAATCTAGAAAATATAAACGGAAAAGATGAGGTCATCAGTAACTGAGTTTTTTTTTTCCTTCTTTTTAAATTGCTCTATCTCAAACAGCAAAACATTGGGTTGCTGAGTTTACTGATCCATCAAGAATACCCTTTTTATGCCACAGCACTAAGCACACCACAGATGATTATTAAACATTTATCGAATGCTTATGATAGGCCAGATACTCAATTGTTTCTCATGTATTTTTTCTCACTTAATTTCATCCCCTCAACAACTCTGTGAAGTACTACCAGTCCTATATCATAGATACGGAAACGGGGGCATAGATAAACATTTTTAAAACTTTTATTTATTTGACAGAGAGAGAGAGCACAAGCAGGGGGAGAGAGAGAAGCTGGCTCCCCACTGAGCAGGGAGCCTGATGCGGGGCTGGATCCCAAGACCCTAGGATCATGACATGAGCGGAAGGCAGACGCTTAATAACTGAGCCACCCTGGGGGTTCATGGGGGGTAGGGAGGGAGAAAAATGAAACAAGATGGGATTGGGAGGGAGACAAACCATAAGAGACTCTTAATCTCACGAAACAAACTGAGGGTTACTGGGGGGGGAAGGGAGGGATAGGGTGGCTGGATTATGGACATTAGGGAGGGTATGTGCTATGGTAGTGCTGTGAAAGGTGTAAGCCTTTGATGATTCACAGACCTGTACCCCTGGGGCAAATAATACATTATATGTCAATAAAAATAAAAAATAAAACTGAGCCACCCAGGCACCCAGGGGCATAGAAAGTTTGAAGAAACTGTTTGCCACACCTATACCTGGCAATTTCAGGTTACTCTTGACAATGCTCTATTTAAAAAATCAGGTCGGGGCACTGGGTGACTCAGTCAGTGAACATTAAACTCTTGGTTGTGGGATTGAGCCCTGCCTCGTGCTCCAGGCTCAGTGAGGGGTTTGCTTGAAGATTCTCTCCCTCTGCCCCTCCCCCAACTCATGTGGACTCCTTTTCTCTCTCAAATAAATAAATAAATCTTTTTAAAAAAATCAGGTCAGTATGGTTTTTCCCATGGTTGCAGTGAAAAGAAAGAAACAAAAAAAGATGTCCAGTTGTATCAAAATTACAAACCCTCCACCTAAAATCAAAATTTCAAATTCATAGGCTTCTCATCAAATGCAATCCACTCTAAATAGGCTCTACCCTGGGCTTCTCCAAAACAGTAAGCTCAGTAATGTCATCCAAATTTGTAATGACTAAAAATGAGCCTATTTTGTTGGGTGTATGAGAAGGTGAATAAATTATGCCGTTTTTTTCCCTCTCCCAGTTTCCACAATTGAAATAGGTAGAGGAGTACAGCAAATCAAAGATAAAAATATTACCCTTATGATGGATGTGGCAGAAATGTGTGGTGACCACAGTCTTCCTAATATCCAGTATCAGAATTAGATTGATTGTCCCCGGTTCAGCCCCACCACACTCCCTGATAGGGGTGGGTGGGGCCCCCCAGGGGAGCAGGGTCAGCCCTTGTTGGGATCATGGCGCAGAGAACAGAATGAAAAGCCCTCAGCAAGCAGGCAAACCCCAAAGGCAAAGGAAAAGAGGAAGGAAATGAATAAAGGCTCCTCTGAGGGGATGGAGGGAAGACAGGAGTAACATGCTGATTATTTGATTATTGCCCCTCCTGGTGGAAGCACAAAGTCTGAGAACACACACACACACACACACACACACACACACACACACACACACAAATAGATACATGCTCAGTGACTGGACTATGGTCCATTCTCCTCGTTTTGAACATGTTGGGCTTTAGGCACTTCACTGTATGATCACTTTACTCATAACAATCAATAGGGAACGAAAAGTGAAATGACAGATTCCTGCTGTGGGTAAAGTCCAGGTTTTGAGAGGAACACTTGTCACTTGCATTAGATGGATAAGAAAGACAAATATATGTATAGCTATGTAATCGATAAAGACAGAAAAAAAAAATGCTCACCAGTGACTTGGGATTTAATTAAATAATAGCTATTGGTTAAATTACGTCTCCGAACAAAGGAAAGCCACAGCTGACTCACTCCACTGCAGCCATGACTCTGCAGGTAGGGGAGCCCACACATTCAGGTGGGAAGAGGAGAGAGGTGGGGATGAAGCAGCTTCTGTGTTGGACAGTAACAGCTCCTTTCAAACTGGTACTCAAAGAGGAGAGGGGCGAAGTCCAAGTTTAAAATGACTCAGTTGTCACAAAGGCTTTCCTTCTCTCCTCCCACTGTGGGAAATTTGGTGCAGTGCTCAGAGGACAACTGCAATCTGGACGAGGCACAGTGAACCTGGGGCTCCTCTGCTGCAGGGGAGGTGGGTGGAGGAGCCCAGTTCTCCCTTTGGAATCACCCCTCCCAAGGTCTAATGGTAAGGCCCATCAGAATATCCTAAGAAATTACTAGATAGATCACTTCTATTGTTTCTTAGTTCCTGATCAATCAAATTCAGTATTTCATTTTGCAGCTTTGTCCTCCCGATAACTCATAAAAACACTTGCCGGCCTCCTTACTGATCACTAGAGATACCTGGACTGGTGGCCAATGTTCCCCTCGGTCACTTCGTGTCAAAGGCACAGGTGGAACTCCAGCCCTGGGTTCATGCCATTGCTCTTGGCTCAAGTTCCTCACCTGAAATGAGACACAAAACACTCTATCTATAGCTATATAGATATATTTAAATTGACAGAAAGCCTATAGTTAGATAGATAGATACATGCTATCTGTACTATAGATAGACACTATTGATACTTTACATATATACTGTATGTGTATATATACATTGAAGAATAATGAAGAACAGTGAAGAACAAAACATGTAGGGCCCCTGATATCATGGTGCATATAGCCTAAAGGACCCTTCTTACTTTCATCCATCCAGATCTCACTCATTATTTGTTTGGAGAGAGAGAGAGAGAGAGAGAGAGAGAGAGAGAGAGAGAGAGAGAGAGAGAGAGAGAGAGAGGGAGAGAGAGAGCAAGCACATGAGTGAGTGGGGTTGGGGGGGGCAGGGGCAGAGGGATAGAGTCTTAAGCAGACTCCACACTGAGTACAGAGCTGGTGGCAGGGCTCGATCCCATGACCCTGAGATCACGACCTGAGCCAAAATCAAGAGTCACTCCCTTAACCAACTGAGCCACCCGGGTGCCCAGACTTCACTCATTCTTAAATGTCCTCACTGGAACCATCCCCAAGCCACTACATTCCAAGGACCTCTCCTTTCTTTGATTCCCAGATAATCAACTGCCTTTACTCTCTGCATCCACCTCTCCAAACCACCTAAAGGCCCCAGGTCCCCTAGAAGCAAAAGATCCATAAACAAACATTGGAGCCTGATTTATCCTTCTTCTCATACTGTCAGGAATTTTAACCTGGTATAATAAACATGTCATTTATAGTGTCCATCAGTGCCTTTGAGGATGGGGAAAGAAGAGAGAGATTTAAGAATTGCCTAAAATTATATGCAAAATTGTATGTGTGTGCTGTTTCTGGAGGAAGCATGCAAAGCTTTCATAGAATTCTAAAAGGGGTACTGAGACCAAAAAAAAAAAAAGTTAAGCTCCTCTGTTTTGCTAGGTTTTAAGTAATTACATCACTTTTTCAATCATTGCAATGAGCCTGGGCATCCATTTCAATTCAGCTCTAGTTTCTTTTTTTTTTTAAAAGATTTTATTTTATTTATTTCACAGAGGGAGAGAGATCACAAGGAGGCAGAGAGGCAGGCAGAGAGAGAGAGGGGGAACCAGGATCCCCGCTGAGCAGGGAGCCAGATGCGGACCTCGATCTCAGGACCCTGAGATCATGACCTGGGCCAAAAGCAGAGGCTTTAACTCACTGAGCCACCCAGGTGCCCTCTAGCTTCTAATAACAAAAAAATATCATTTCCAGAAATATGGGGGGTTTTTTTCTTTCTTTTCTTTTTTTAAGATTTTATCTATTTAACAGCGGGAGGGGGAACACAAGCAGGGGGATTGGGAGAGGGAGAAGCAGGCTTCCTGCTGAGCCGGGAGCCCAAAGCGGGGCTCCATCCCAGGACCCTGGAGTCATGACCTGAGCCCAAGGCAGATGCTCAACGACTGAGCCACACAGGCACCCCTAGTTTTTTTTTTCTTTTTAAGTGCTATTAAAAAATTTAAATGTAAAGTCCAGTGGAGGTTATGATAAAGATTTTTACTTATTTTAATATGTAAATTGTCCAAGGGCTTAAGCCAGCACGCTATCATTTTACACTAGATGGTGAAGAAGAAAACTTGTGCACCTAAACAGAATGAGTGGTAATTAATTCTCACAGGTTACAACAAGAATCATAACCATTAGCCTAAAAATGAAGCTGAAAAGTATTGAAGTATGCATCTAATAGAAATGCCTTGTCACTCTCCATTTCTGTCATTTGAGTCTTACCCTTACATGAAGACCATCAGGAAAAGACTTCAAATTTCCAGAAAAAAGATGGAACCCAAAAAAAGTTAAATTCTCAATCTTACAGCTAACCATTCCTAAATATCTTTTATAGTCTAGATGGCTTTGATGTAATAGAAACAGCTGCAGCAGCTATACATATTGGGGGGCAGGGAGGCTCAATAAATATTTAAAGCAGTGAATGAATACTTGTCCTCTTTGATCACAACTATAAAAACCTAGGTAGAGAAGGAAGAGGGGAAAAAAAACCTTCAGTCTTATGATTGCCTTTTGGGCATTTTCTATTTTGTGTGTAATCAGAATGTGTAGGGAGAAATAATATATTTGGAAAGTTAAATAAGATCTTTGTAATCCAAACCCTTCCAATAGAAAGGATGCATACAGCTTTAAAGAGAGAGAGGAAATTATTTGAAAATCAAACTTCTGAAGAAAAACCTCTGCAGAAATGGTATGTAATAATAATAATAGTTTACAGTTCTTAAGAGGTGTTACATAAATTAAGAAAGACGTCACAAATATTTCCATGTTAACCTTTATGGCATTCCTTCAATATCAGCACATGACTATCACTGTTCTCCTTGTACAGATGAAAGACGATGGGAGGGAATATGCTCTAGCTAGACAGAGAGCAGACTCAGAACACAAGGAAAAATAGAGCCAAGAGATAAATACACATTTTCTTCATACAGATATTGGTGCAAATTCCCTCAGAAACATAAAAGGCCATAATAATAGATGTCTTGGCAAGGTGAGAATTCTTAAGGAAAGCCAGTGCAATTTTTCACATTATAATCTTGGAAACTTTAAACTAAGAAAGAAAACAGCTCCTTAGATTTTGTAGTCCAAAGTCCTATAAACCATCATTACAACTGAAAGCCCAAGTACTAAAACAGTTTTTCTTCAGATTAAGGCTACACTAACATATTAACATACCCAAATATGACAATGTAGCCAACTACACAGCATTCATAATTAGAAATGAGAAAACAAATGTTTTTCAATTTTTGCACTTTATGACTTCTGGATTTGTTTACACTTTAAATCTTCATTTCCTGTGTGATCACTAGGTAGTCCATATTTTTAAACTTGCTGCATTCCCTAAATGAAGGCATTTCAGGAATAAGATAGAGGTTTAATCCTGAACTGCTCCCACCACTTCATGGTTTCCAGAAAGATCGCTAAATAATATAAGTTCGGTGAAACAGAGGTGTTTAAATAGACTCACCCAGTGAATTTATTCAGCAATTCCATTAAAGAAAGGAGGTGAATGGTTAAACAAAAACACTTCTCTTTCGCTTTCTCTTCCTTTTCCCGGCCATTTATTTTTATGGCGACATCAGTTGTGCACATCAGAACTTACAAAGCACCATAAAAAGGAGTGTCAGTCATAAGCTAAAGGGAGCAGAGGTTTAAAGGTAATATCAGAGAAGAGAAACCGAGAGGTGAAATTGAGAATTACAGAAACTGAGCAACCTTATATAATATATTATCAGGGAGAGCCAAGCATAACAGAAAGAACTGGAGGAAGATGACAGGGAGGAGAGATTACATAAAATACTAATGTGCCCCCAGGGTTCTGGAGCTAAATGGTGAAGGGTATGTCTAGATAAGCTAGAGAGAGTTCATTGTAAATTTGGAGTTCAGAGTATAAGATGACACGAATATAGAAATAAGTGCCTAAGTACCCAAGTGGATGACAAATGCATCTGTAGGTACTCCCACAGGGCTTGAAGAATACGCTGATTATCTGTGGCTCCCCAGAGACCTGAAAGAAATAATATGTAGTACAGGGGCAGGGGGGTGGGGGTAAGGGGGAAGATGCCGGGTACCTTAGTCACCTAGAGCATCAGTGCTATTAATGCCTGTCCTTTTAGCATCATTACGGGGCTCTCTTCTCTATGCCATAGCTGTTTCCAGGTTCATAATTATCTCCATCTACCTGATCTCAATTTACCTCTCCTGCCATTTAACTGCTTCAGGTCTTTGGGGAAGCAATTATTAAATTCCTATCCCCAAATTGCTAGATGATCCATCAGGAACTGAGAAAAGTTATCATAGATTCTCTTTATGAGACAAGCAATGTGTTCTGCAGCCCCTGTTAGAAATAGGCTTAGGAGAGATGCAACATACCTTGACAATCATCCACAAGTACATTCATTCATTTACTGAATAAAGACCTATTGAGTACCAGCCATATGCTAGGTTTTGTGATGCTGGGGATACAGAGTTGGAAAGTGAGTCTCCACTCTCAAGGAGCTCACAATCCGGAGGAGAGAGAGGCACACACCAACATTAAGAATACAATATGTCAATCAATGCTGGGTGGGGACCCAGAACATGTCGGTGAGGGGGGTGGGGGAAGAGGTGCGGACAGGGGGCACTGGTAAGACTACAGGGAGAATCGGAACAGGCAGGACAAGGAAAGTATTACCTGGATGTCCCCTAAAGGATGAGTAGAAGTTTCACTGGGTGATAAACAGGTGGAGGCCATTGTAGAAAGAAATCATACAATTTTAGTTGTAGTGAAAAAGTAAATTATTATTACCAAATATTATATAAAAGAAAATTATTATTCCATCATTTCTTTAAAGACATTCATCTCATTTTTTTGACTTCTACTTTCATATGTTTGAAGTATCATCATGAACATTTACTGACACCACAGAGTGGAAGTGATCCTCTCACTGCAGGGTGCCATATCGATGTCACTGGACTTCATTACTTCCTTCAGCTGACAGTGTGGCATCACTGCCTCAGGATTCTGCCTGCCTTATAAACACTACATCTTTGCTTTCCTCTCCATCCTTGCCTTGCTTCAGTGCAACAGCTCTGATGTGAATTTCATTCTCTCCTAATCCTCATTACTAAAAAAGAAAGAAAAGTAGAATGAGAAAATGATTTCTTTTTTGGGTTGTTCATTAACTACTTGTATAACACCAAATTTGAGCTCTCTGAAGAACACCTCCTTATCCCCTTGGGTCAACCACCCTGATCAAATTCAAAAGACTTCCTGTGGATGCCGGGGTGGCTCAGTTGGTTAAATGTCTGCATTTGGCTCAGGTCGTGATTCTGGGGTCTTGGGATTGAGTCCTGCATTGGGCTCCTTGCTCAGTGGGGACTCTGCTTCTCCCTCTGCCTGCCAGTCCCCCTGCTTGTTTTCTCTCTCTGATGAATAAATAAATAAAATCTCTAAAATATAAAACAAAACAAAACAGGAAAAAAAAAACCCACACCAAACCTTCATGGTTTCTGTTCCCTCAATCTGTCATCTCACTCAGCAAATGACAGGTGATATGCAGGTGGGAGAGCTCAGATTCTTATAAGGCTGACCCTCAAATTTTGTGGTGGAAATAAAAGACCTTCAATAATTCTTTTATGATCACAATCCCTAAGGACACATGAGCAGTAATACATGACTATAGGTGTCACATAAAGGTTACAAATCATGTCCAATGGCTATCAAGATAGCTAGAATTCTACCACATTCTCTCCCACTCAAGAAAGCATATTAAAAAGAATGTCAATTAAAGTAATTTTATATATATAATCTTGACTCTATCATAATTAATTTGTAGTTTGCTTATTCAAAAACACCACTATTTTATCTTATTTTTTATTTAGTGGTTCATCACTTACATATAACATCCAGTGCTCATCATCACAAGTGCCCTTCTTAATACCCATCACCCATTTAGCCCATACCCCACCCACTTCCCTTCAACAATTCTCAGTTTGTTCTCTGTCGTTAAGACTTTCTAATGCAGGCAGAGGGAGCAAGATGGCAGAGGAGTAGGAGAACTAGATATCATTGGGTCCCAGGAGGTCAGCTAGATAGTTATTAAACCATTCTGAACACATACAAACTCAACAGGAGATCAAAGAGAAGAAGAGCAGCAATTCTAGGAACAGGAAAGTGACCACTTTCTGAAAGGTAGGACATGCAGAGAAGTGAATCCAAGGCCATATACAGGAAGATAGACCGTGGGGGCAGGGAGCCTCCATCAGCTAACTCCCCGCAAGTGATAGAGAGATGGAGCACAAAATTGAAACTTTTAGAAGTCTGCCCTATGGAGCTCCAGTGGCTAAGTGGGGGATGGAATCCTTGCGGGGACAGTGTGGTCTCAGACGGGATGCTTGCAGGGACGCTTGGGGTCACAGAAAGGCTAGGGGTGTCTGAATGCAGCAGAGCTCCCAGATATCAGAGCAGGGAAGCCAGCAACAGAGATGGAGCTGAGCAGGGGGCTCTCAGCTCGGGCTTACCTTAAACTGTGATCCAAGGCACAGTTGGGCCACTGCTCTTTGAGCAAGGTCTTCACAAGTGGAAAATCCGGGGAAACTCCCTTCTTCCTCCTTTCCGAGGAGTGGTGTGGGAGCATGCTTCAGGAATCTGCTGGGTTTGGAGACTCCAAACAGGCTGTGCACCACAGATAGAAATGCTCAGGCAGAGGCCAGGTGAGCTCAGAGTGCAGCTGGAGACCAGGGAGATGGGAGGCATTGACTGCTTTTCTCTGAGGGTGCACTAAGGAGTGGGGCCCCAAGCTCTCAGCTCCTAGAAGGTGGAGATTGGGAGGCCGCCATTTTCATTCCCATCCTCCAAAGCTGTACGGAAAGTGTTCAGGGAACAA
>LNAC01001320.1:194274-238765 GCA_002007465.1 Ailurus styani | reverse complement strand
ATTCCTGGGACCTGATGATAATCGGTCTCCTACTCCTCCGCCATCTTGCCGCTCCTCATTTTCTTCTTATTTACTGTGGTTTCTGAATATCTATCTATCTATCTATCTATCTATCTATCTATCTATCTATGTACACACACACACACACACACACACACACACACGTATGTACAGAAATACACCCAGGAAAGTAAAATAAAACTATTTTCATTTCACACACATACACACACACACAAACACACTACAATGAAATGAGCTCCTGAAGGTAAAAAGCAGACCCTGGTTATCTATCTCCAACTAATAGCTTTAACTCCCAATCTAATAATTGTTTTCGAGTGACTGTATGTGTAAGGCTCTGCACTCTTGGTCCTTCATCTCCTGACCAGGAGGCCTCCCTTTTGCTCCGTTCCTTCCCCTCCCCCTCTCCTCTCATCCCCTCTGTCTCTTTCTTTTCCTCCCTCATTGCCTTTGACTTCTTCCCCTTGCTTTTTTCATCCCCACTGATCCTGGCGCTTTTTGAAGAAAAACATGCAACTTCCTCCCCCATAACACACCCTTCAAGAGATCAGTCTACACTCAAGCTCCCCTCTTCCTTCCTCTCTCCCTTTCAATGCCAGTCACTCTCACAACTCTTTCTACCTGGATTTTGCCCTTACCTCCCAAAGAACATTTATCTGGAAGAACCATTAGCAAACTCCTAATTCTAGTTGTTCCTAATAAACTGAAAATTCCAATAGTGTCATATAAAGGTTCATTTTTATATTTTCTTCTGGTCTTTCTCCACGTCTCCATAATTTCAAATAGCTCTAACTATAGCATGGAAACAAGTTTTGCATTTTCTTTCCTTTTTAATATAATACTGTGACTCTCTATACCTTTACTCCATGTCCATCATAATCACCTTCAACATTTGCATGATAGTGGATGGTTTCAGTTATGGTTAAGAACCTGCTTATAGGGCGCCTGGGTGGCTCAGTGGGTTAAAGCCTCTGCCTTTGGCTCAGGTCATGATCTCAGCGTCCTGGGATCGAGGCCCGCATCGGGCTCTCTGCTCAGCAGGGAGCCTGCTTCCTCCTCTCCCTGTCTCTCTGCCTGCCTCTCTGCCTACTTGTAATTTCTCTCTCTGTGTCAAATAAATAAATAAAATCTTAAAAAAAAAAGAACCTGCTTATATTCAAGTCTTATGTCTATGATGTAATTAGTTTGGTATCTATGATGCAATTAGTCTATGATGTAGATTAGTTAAGAATGAGTCCTTTGCTTTTCTCATCAGTGAAATGGGGATAATACAGTACCTATGTCATAGGGCTATGATGAAGATGAAATGAAATGATGTATATTAAGCCTTAGAACAGTGGCAGGTATGTAGTAAATATTCAACAATAGCCATTTTTATTACATTCTATCTAAAAACACCTTACTTATATATTCTCTTTTGTAGACATTTAAGTTCTACCTATATGTTATCATTATAAAGGAAGTTGCAGTGAGCAGTTGGTGCAAGTAAAATGTTTTTCTTTTAAATTTGGTTTGATTTTAGAATATAATTCCCCAAGAAAAAGTCCTAGAATTGGAGTGAGAGGGTTCAAGAGGTACGGAGGTCTCATCTCTCTGGAGCACTTTCCTTCAAATGGCAGTTTTTCTCTGAATCACCCTCTGCAGTCGGTGCTTACACAAGTTCTCCCAATACAGCCGATGCTGGATAGCATCATCTCTTTTGATGACTGAGAAGTTCGTGGATGGAAGATCGTACTCCCTCGTCTTTTCCAGAAGAATCTCTTTGACTTTTTATTGTGGCCAGTCTTGTAAATGCTTATCCACTTATTACATGTCGTCTTGCATAAATCAGCTTCTCTTTAATGTTCAAAACTATCGATTTTCCCCACACACCCACTCCGCCTCCTGTCACATCCATCTGCCTCTCCTCGAGGGGCACCTCTGAGCACCCAGCTTCTCAGGGCAAAAGCTTGGGGTCACCCTGGATATTCCACAGCCAGTCCAGCAGCACACCTGTCCCTTTATCTTCGGTAGAATCTGGTGTATCATCCAACCACAGATAACCCATGCTGCAAAGGTACTTGAGTGAATTTTTTTTGGGTGGATGTAAATGGTCTATGTCTTGATTATGGTGTCACTTGACTGTATATATTTGTCAAAGCTTGGAAATATACCCTTATAATGGATGAATGCTTTATATGTGACATACTCCCACAAAATTGATTTAAAGTTTTTCTCTTGCAAGAAAATTTTGCATTCAATTTACGGTATGTGCTTTGCCTTTTGTGCTTTAAGAAAAATCCAGTTTCCCAACACGTTTTAGTCCCTGTCCTTGACTTCCCATTTAGTTCTACATTGCGCTTTTCCCCAAAGCTGCAAGCTCGTGAGGATCTCTCCCTCCTTGGTCTTGTCTGAAGAGTCTTCTTTTCCGACAGGACTCGGGCCACATCTGTCCCTGAAGCACCCAGTGCCTTCCTCGAGCAACTGTGCACAGTGCCTCCTCAGACTGTACCACCAGGGTCTCTGCGGAGCTGGCCGCATACATACGGTGCTTGAAATGACTGCCCTCATCACTTTTTGTTCTGAGGCCGAGTGAAGGCTAGGGAAAGCCACAAAGGAGCAACACTGTAAAGAGTTTGTGCCTTAACCTGAGTTAGTCACTCAGATGTTGACAGTTCGCGTCCCAGGGGAATGAGGTTTCAGTTAGGGAAGGGGATAAATCCAGGGAAAGAGGAGCTCTGAGGAGGCCTGGCATCGAGGATCCTGGGAAGTCAGGGCAAACGCTGGGTCCCTGGAAGGCGGCGAAGCTTCATGAGAAGCAGGGTCCTCTGGAAGCAAATACACCAGAACCTGTTTTACAGTAGTACCTGGTTCCTTGGGTTGGAGCTCTACAGACCCCTGGAGCTTCTCGAAACAGAGTTCCTAGTGCCCCTTCAGCCTTGAAATACAGGCCACTCCTTAGGGAACTCACCCTAAAGAAACTCATCCTTTCCTAAGACGACGTTCCTTTCTTCCAGAGCAGTTTGTAACTCGGCATTAATTAAGGCAGTCTTTTGATTACTGTCTCTTGTCTAAATTGAAAGCTACATGAAAACAGTACCTCCTCCTGTTTGGATCACGATTCTATCCCTAGTACCTGTCACATAATATTAATACATATTTAAGTAAACAGTCCTAAGAGATAAGTTCTCTTATTACCCTTATTTTCCACAATGCAGCTGAAGACAGGTGGTGTTAAAAATATAAACTGCAGATTTTAATTGTGTTATGGAATATGCTGTTTCAGTGGGTAACATGAGTTAGATTATCAGTTTCCCTCATTGTCAGACAGCAGCAAGATAGACTTTGGAGAAAGGGAAACAGGAGGTACGGCTTGATGAAGTACCATGAGGTAAGAAAGGGGCAAACACACTATCTGCTAGGGTCCACGGGAGATCAAATGCACTGAAGACAAAATGTCTCTTCTGCATAACGTGGTGTAATGGAGAGTGAGTACATGGTGTTCAGGCTCAGAGAGACCCGGGGTTGCATCCGGTACTCACCTCTTAGAAAGTGAGCAATCTTGAGAGAGCGACCTAACTCTTCTGAGCTTCCTCATTATAAATAGAAACAATGGATCTTTCATGAGCTTCTTGTAAAAATTAAATTATATGGCAGCATAAATCCAGCAATTCCATTCCAAGGTATTTCTACAAAAGAAATGAAAATACATGTCAAAAAACCCCTTGTATATAAAGTTTATAGCAGCTTTATGAATAATAGCTAAAAACTTGAGCCGCCCACTTGTCTATTAATAAAAAAATGAAAAACCACACGGGTGTATATTCATCCAACAGACTACTTTTCAACAACAGAAAGGAACAAAGTACACAATGTGGATAATGTCATCAACATGTTGTGAGCTTGAAAAGCAGACACGAAAAGAACAAATGCTGTATGATTCTGTTTATAGGAAGTTCTATATTAGGCAAAACCATTTTTGTATGAAGTAAAGGTCCATGTGTAAGTGATAGATAATAATAATAATTAGAATAAGTGTTTGCCTCGGTAGAGGGAGGGAAGAAAGGATTGACTGAGAAGGAGTATGAAGGAACTTTGTTGGGTAATAATATTTTATATGCTAAAAGGGATTTAGGTTTATATATGTATGACTATGTACCTCAAAACTCAGCAAATGTTCACTTAAGATGTTTTCATTTCATTGGTATGCAGATTCTCCCACAGAAGAAGATAGAACTGTAAGCCCAGAGTGAACTCCCGATGTGCATGCGGGTTTAGTTAGGGGCACAGTGTACTTGGAGCCAGTCACGTTAGAACTACCTAGAACTAGGCACAGCTTACTTAATTGGTTGCATTTTTTAAAAGGTGGATTGATGGAAGTGCGAATGGATAAATAGATATGTAATAACACAAGTCTGCTGAAAAGCTCATGGTAGAATCCCAGTGTTGGGCGTATGGGTGGTTGTGGTAAAGTACTTTGAATTTCTCTATCTGAACATTTTCATAATAGAATATGAAAAAAAAGCCAGTAAATGAGAGCAGCTGGACACAGTCCTTCGCTGACTATACTGATGTCTTCCCTGCGGTGTCAGTCTAAATATTCTCCCACGAAAGCCACACAAGATGTTCCGGGTGTTAGAAGCAATCCTCAGCCCTTGGAGCCAGTCTGCGTGCTGTTTGCGCCTCTCTCTCCGGGGCTCCTTGCTTTCGCGTTCCCCTCTTCACCTCTCTACTGTTCTCTCCCTCCTCCCGAAACAGAAGTGCTGCTCTTTTCCCTCCCTTGACAATTCCGTTCGGCCGCTGGGCCTCAAGAGAACGTCGACTCCAACAACCAGCAGATCTATTTCCAGCGCTGTCTCCCTTCAAGAGCATCCATTGTACATTCTGCACGGTCTTCTGGTCACTTCATTTTGGGTTTCCCCGGACTCTCATGCCTGCACCTCCAAATCTCTGTCATCGTGTTCCACTTGGGTTACATCCTGGTCACCCTCCCAGTCACCCCGGCCCCCTCGTGACGCTCAGGCTGCCCAGCTGGTGAGCAAGCAAACCTCCGGAGTCTCTCAGGGGCCCATCCCCCGGTTCCACGCCCTCCGTTTTTACCCTCGTTTGCTATCGTTGCTTTCCCATAACAAGTCTGTTGAAAGAGCCTCCTAACTGGCCTCTGCTTCCTACTTCTGGCTTTCTCTCTCCTGACATTTCTCTTTCTAAGAAAGCCCAAGTACAGTAATGTAACCCTTCAGCTCAAACACTTCTAATGGTTTCTTGTTACCTGGAGAGTCAAGTTCAAGCTCCTTGGCCTTTTCAAGGTTGCAAGTGCCCTACAGTAGGTATTGTAACTCCATTTCCCAGGACTTCCACAGTCTCTCAATCCCGTGTTCCAAACATAGGAAAACAGCTGTTTTCCTGATCCTGTTCTGAGTCTCCTTCTCTTCCATGTAGACCTGATTGAAATGTCTCACATCGTGCTCCCTGATGCGTCCTAATGGGAAGAATGACTTTCACCTCTGGACATGTGCAGTGCTTCATCTGATGTCCTCTGAGCAAGCTGGGCCTTTTCTCTCCGGTGTTATTATTACTCATGTGTTAACCCATGGTTCCTAATCAAACTGCTAGCTCCTTGAAAAGAGTATCTTTGGTTCACCTCTGTCTCCCCAGAGTACCTTTCAGAGAGCCTTGCACATGGTAGAAATTAAACAAACAATTGTTTATCTCACTTATGAAAACTATATGGGAGACAAAGTATGGTAAATAGAAACATGGATATTTAGAAACAGGTCATCTTTAACATTTCTATTACTATACAGTTAATTTTTTCATGTGTTAATTATTGCTCAACCACTTTTTGTCTTTGTTGCAGTTCTCATACCCATCAGATTTTAAAACCATTGGTGACAGATTCTTTTTATGCGTGGATCCTGGAGTACGGTGGTATCTCTCAGAGGCCAGAGGAAAGCATAACCTCAAGAAATAGCTTCATGATATTGGTGATAGGTGTGATAGGTATGTTCACTGGTTCTCCCCAAACACTTGTGCTCAGTAGAAAATCGAGTGTCATTCGGGTGTTTTAGCCAGAATAGTGCTTTTTCAATTCAAGCCACGTTAGGAGACAATCATAAGCTTATATTCTCTTGTTACATTTCTCTTTTATTCTGAAATTCATAAATGACTTTATATTACAAAAACAATCTAGTATAAATCTGCTACTCATGAATGCAAATAATTATAACTGGTTAAATAGGGCCGGATTTAAGGGGAAATTTAGCATTTATTGCAATCAAAGTATTAGAGAAGTTTAGAACTAAACGTGATCTTGGGGTATTTTAAGCCAACACTTTCATTTTCATGTTAGGAAATGGAAATCTAAAGAATATGTCATTGGCTAAGGTTAATTAAAGGGTTAATGGGAAAGCAGGCTCATGATTCCCCATCAAGCGCTCCTCACTTCTCTGTGCCATTTCAAGAGAATTTGAAGTAAAAGAATTGCCTAAAAATGATTTTTCCCTCTCTTTCCTTTAACCACAACATCATCATCATCTTCATCATCATTGCCATTGCCATCATCATTGCATCTTACAATGTGTCTAGCACTGGGATACATAATTTATAAACACTATCACTCCTGAAGTTGTATGAAAGCAGCCTCTTACCACCGCCTTCTGAGATATCATTAATCCCATTTCACAGATGAGGAAACTAAGCTCACAGCACTGGGAACAAGTAACTCAACAAACCTCGCCTCAAAGAGTTCACAACTGAGTGCTGGAGAAAGTCATTGGAAAGGTAATCCTACTTCTCTCTCATTGTTTGATCAAGTAGTTTGTAGTGTGCCTTTGCTCACCACCATCAAAATCTGATTACCATTTTGCAGTTACAATGGTGTCATGTGGGAAAGGACAGGGAAAGGTAGAGGTCTTTCTTTCTATCATTCGTGTTTCTTCTTCTTATTCCCTATTCCAAGTGCTCCCTATGTACTCTTCATACCAACTTCCCTTGTATCTTAGAGCTATTTGCAGCAGAGACTTATTCCTTCTTTCTTAATATTTATTATTCTGTCCTTACCATATGCAAACTGTAACCTGTCACAATTTGGCAACTTAGGAAACATGTTCATCACGAAAGCCAGGAGTTAATGTAAGTGGAGTGATGGATGGCACAACAGTGCTTCCAAAAGAGAATTGGAGGGGGCAAAAGTCATCAGTGTTCTGGGGGGAGGGGTCAGTATCAGGCTGAGTATCTGGCAGCTGGAGGGTGATTTCTTTCTCCTATACAGGGACTCGGTTTTCAGGAAGACCATTCCAGCCTTCCCTTTTCCTGATGCTGAAGTGAACACAATGGTATTTCCCCAGTACCTTGTCAGCAGAGATCTGGATTGGCTGCTTTCTTGCATTCCTGCAGCCTCCTAGCATGGATACAAACTGAATTGGCCTGGAATTCCATTCTGTGTACACTGTTGCTGTCACAAATGACACTTGTAACAGGTTTCAAAATCTGTCCCATGACTTTTTTTTATAAAGATTTTATTTATTTATTTGACAGAGAGAGAGAGATCACAAGTAGTCAGAGAGGCAGGCAGAGAGAGAGAGGGGGAAGCAGGCTCCCTGCTGAGCAGAGAGCCCGATACGGGCCTCGATCCCAGGACCCTGAGATCATGACCTGAGCTGAAGGCAGAGGCATTAACCCACTGAGCCACCCAGGTGCCCTGTCCCATGACTTTTTAATCATTTAAAACAAACCTGTTTTCCCAGAACTACTACTATTCCTGCCCTGGCACCCTCTCCTCTTTTATTTTTTGTTAACCAGCAGTAAGAAGGGAAAGGGCAGCCTTGATAGTGGCACCTCTGGTTACTGTATTAACGACTCACTTATTTATTAGGTGCCTGAGTTGGACACATTACTTGATTGCTCAACATCTCCATTTCTCTTGTAAAATAGGTGTAAAAATAGCGTCCACCTATTGGGTAAGGATTAAATTAGATGATATAGTGCTAAGCACCATGCATGTCACATAGTCAGTGGTTAATAAATATTAGCAAATATTATTATTATACCATCCAATAGACAGCTGAAACTGGAAGCAGGAGACAGAGCAGAAGAAAAGCCTAGGAGTAGGTTTGAAGCAGAGCAAGCCAAGGACAACAGCGGACAGCAGACTGTTCTCTCCACATTTCTTGAAAACCATGGTGCTGAAATGTCTGCAGATCTTAGATTTATGAATAAAGCCTTACTTTTCCATAATTTATATTCAAAATGTAGGCATTGACAAAGAAAAAGAAAGTCATCTTGTTATTATCTGCTTTTCTACTACGGACAAATGAGAAACTGTCCAGACAGACAGGTGGAAGGATCTCCCCATATGTGCACCAACACTACTCTTTATAAACAACGTCAGTATGAAGGGCTAGCATTTCTCCTTTCCTTCAAGCTAGGAAACTGACACTTCTCAACCTGCCATGTGAGCAGAAAAGACTGGAAGTGAGTTTGACCTTCAGAAGGGAGGAGGGTAATTTTAGGGGGTAAATGTAGTGTCTACTTACTTGGTAACTATGTGAGCTGAAGGTTCAAGAGATAAAATGCACAGCATATTGGCAGAGAAGTATGATGTTACCTGGTCAGAATAGAGGTCAGTATCATGTGGTGCAATTAACATTTGACAAACCCAACCTGAAGCACCCGATCTTGATTTCCAAGGTAAGCTTGGGCTGAGTTGAACTCCTTCTCTGTAAGGGGAGCAATGTGGTTGGGTCCCTATATATCCCTGTCCATGCTCACTAGAAGTCCAAAGTAGAAGCTAATACAGCTAATACTTGGACCCATATTATGGTAATAAACAATCACTCTTTTGATGGTACATTCATATCCAAAGAGCAGCCATTTGCTCTTTTACCTTCCAAGACCTGCTGTCTCCTCTTCTATAGGAAGAAAGACAATATGGGGCAGGCTTACAATAGCACATGGATGAGACTTAGCCAGAACAAATGGGAAGAAAACTACCTCGGGTCTGTACACCCCTCAGGTTTCTTGACTGGCTGTGTGTTTGAAAGTAGGTGGGAGGGTGGAGATGGAAAGATGAAGATGACCCACTGCCCATTCTGCCATTCATCACTGTGTCCCCAAAGATCCCTAAACCTGCCTTTGACCCAGCCTGCTAGAATGAGTGCTGATTCATTGACTAATATATTCAACAAGTATCAGTTGGTTATGCTTTATGTGCAAAAACACTTGGGATAGGGCAGTGAATGAAACAGACAAGTCTCCACCTGAGAAACGTGGTCGATAAGATCAGAGACTTAATGTAGGTGTGGGGTTTGTGGTGCCGTGAGCAGGAAGACTGGGCACAGAGGTCATTGCATGGACTTTGGACTTTGGATGATGTGGGAAAGCATTGGAAGATTTTGAACACAGGACTGACATCATCTGACTTAAATTTAACAGGATCATTCTGACTACTGTGAGAACTTAGCCTAAGGAGACAAAAGGGCAGAAGCAGGGAGAGGGGTTACGAGGTTATGGAAATCATCTCAACAGGCCACGGTAAAACCTGGGGCCAGGGTTGGCAGCTGAGGGGTAACATTTTGGGTGCCATCATTATAGAAATGGCATTTGAAGCCTGGAGCAAGGATGAGCGCACATGGGGAGAGAGTTCAGCCACTAACAGAAGGCTGGGCACTCCAACATTTAGAGGACAGGGACATGAGGATGACCCAGTGAAAACACAGAGAAGGAATAGCTGTGAAGGTAGACGCAAATGCAGGTGCCAATGGAAGAAGCATGTCAAACAGTGCTGCCAAATGAAATAAGATGAGAATTGAGACATAATCCCTGGTTTTAGCAACTTGGAGGTCGTTTGGAAACTTGATGAAGTGGTTCTAGTGAAGTGGTAGGAGGAGAAAAAGGAGTGTGGACAGTTGCTTGGGAGACCAGGAGGGAGGCCTATGTAATAGGCATACTATGCACTCAGTAAATAGTAGTTATGGGTACCGTGTTCTTCTTAATACTATTACTCATTGACATGCACAGCCCTCCCTGAACTAACACGAGACCATCAAAATCAGAATTTTGGCTCTGCTCTGCTTGTGAATTGCCATAATTTTACATTCCAGGACCAGTTAGATAAAAATCCCAGTGGCTTCTTTTTCTTAAGCCATGAATGGCAGAATTAAGAGTTATGCAGAGTGTCAGAATGTAAGTGAATGGTATGGCTTAAATAATTAGCTCCCAGGTCAACCTGCTGGAAGTAAGCTAGGTCAGACAATTTGGGCAATTGCTGCATTTGAGTGCACATGAGGTCCATAGGAATGGGTAAGTAAAAACTAAAATCGGTGAGCACAGGCTTTCCAGGCAGAGAATAAGACGGCCAGGCAGAGAGAGCAGACCTGGCTCCCATGGGAGCTCCTGGACCCATCTACAGAAATCAAACCCTGGCCACCTGCCTATGCACCCGGCCACTGCCCTGGGAAGGTCTGACAAGGATCTGGAAGGGATTATTGACTTTTATAGCTGCAAGGAAATTGGACTCTGCAGGGCAATTATAGTGTGTCAGATTGTAGAACCATTAATAATTTCAGATGTTGGGATTTGGTTCAAAGGGGAACCGTGTAGCTGGCATCAGGTGAAATATAGATAAGGACTTCAGGATAGTAAAGAAGGCACTTCTGGAAACCTAAGCCTAAGCTATGACTCTCTCCTGGGGGAAGTGGGGCTCAGCCTTTCTTTTCTCTTGTTCTGTGTTTGGGATTCAAGCATTGTGCCAGGAAAAGTCAAGACTGGGAGGACGTCAGCCTGTTGATTTGGGGAGAAGGAAAGCGAAACAGGAAGCCCCCCTGCCTACCATGGGCTCAGCACCTCGTGTCCATTGTTCCTTGCAGTCCTCACAACAATCCCATGCAACTGGTATTAATGTTATGCCTATTTCATAGCTAAAGAGACTGAGAGGTTCAACAATATAAGTAACTTGCCCAAGATTACCCAGCCATTTCAGTGGCAGAGCACAGCTTTGACCTTAAGTCTGACTGATTATGAAGTTCCTATCTGTCACAAGATTACTTTGACTCCACACTGTGACCACGTGCTAAGAGCTTATAATGGGCCAAGCAGTGTATCAGACCCTGTGTCTACCCAATACAGTGTCCTCAATTCACAGAGAAGGAATAAAGGTTCAAAGAGATAACACGCCTAAGCTCACACAACTGGTACACCTTGGGGTCAGCACTAGAACACCCTGTTTGTCCCGAGTCCTCACCTTCTTGGGGTGACAATCAAGCAGGAAGAAAGAATAGCCTGTCCTTTTGCCTGTCCTTTTATAGTTAAGACATTATTTCCACATACGACTATTTCATTTGCCCCTCAAATAACTCCTGCAGACATTTATAACACTATTTCCTTTTTTTCCATATAAAAAAACAAGTTCAGAAAGGCTAAGTGGCTTTCTCTGTAATACTTAACTAGTAAGACATGAAGAAGGGTCACGTCTTTGGTCTTTGGATTATAAATTGAATTTACGGATTCATTCAACATTGGTTGAACTCTTCCCGTGTGTCAGACTTTGTATTAAGAACTGGGACCGTGAAGCACAGGGCTGGCTCTCAAGGAGCTCACAGTCTAATAGGGGATGCAGCCAGAAAAACCCCAGACAATGTCAGTGGGAAGTAACCAACACTTACTCTTGGTCAGCATGGTCCCAGCATTCTGATGGGAAAGTGGACTGAGGTCTCACTTGGCAGGACTGTTAAGGTACCGATAGTGGGAACTCCTTGTTACTCTCCAGCCTTTGCAACAGCAGTAATTTTGTGTATGTGTGAAAAGTAAAGTGTAGCCAAGTTCCCACTGAAGCAAAGAGGGAATTAATTATTGGATGGACGGATAATTCTTTTCAGGGTTTCATTACCCCAAATGCCTTTACATGTTCATGATCAAGACACCATGCTTCTTTACTTCTAGCCTCTCAGAAAAGGCTGTTAGCCCAGAGAAGGAAGCTTGTATTCTTGATGGGGTAAGAAAGGAAAGAATTTGGGATTGTGAAAGAATGGTAAAGAGGGGAAGAACACAGCTTTGCATGGGCTCTAATAACAAAAGAAAAGGCTCTGGTGAGAAAAAAACAAAGTAATATTTCCATAAAAATTCCTTTGGAAGAAAGCCAGACAGGCCAGGTCAACTCTAGCCTTGGAGGCCAGCCTCCATGACTATTTTGGGATTTCCAAGAGGGAAAGCCACAGGGATGAAGCACAGCTGAACGAGAGGAAGCCAAGAGTTTCATCAGCAAAGACTTCATCTTGACTTGTTTTGCAGGAGAAACAAAGGTGGGGAGGCCCTGTGCTCTCCCTCAGGGATGTGTCGAATATTCAAAAATATTAATTTTGGAACAACAGTGCCTATGATTTTGAAAACAAGATAACTAAGCCAGAGATATAGTTGATTGAATTGGCAAAAAGTCTCTCTGAGCCCCCTGAGGATGCCCATTCCAAGTCTCCACAGGCCTTCAACAGAAAATCAAAATGATGCAATATACGGCCAGATGGACTGCAGCCTCAGGGTACCTCCAAATACCTAACACAAACCATAATTTAGCATGTTGGGGGAGCCCAGAATTTTTATAATGACAAAGGAAATCAAAGCTTTATCTGACTATCCACAAACTTGTTTGCTACAAGTCTAGGTATTATGTTCTCACCCTTGCAGCTGGCCCTTCCAGAACTAGGGATGGCTCCACATTCCAATGTCCCTAGCATGCGTATGCACTTGGATGCCCTGTTTCCCTATTGCGAATGGCAGGTTTACTCATACTCCCCAGTGGCCTCTCAGGATCACCATCACTAGGCTCCGCCTTCTTTCCTGTGTCTGTTCAGTTCAAAGCTTGCCTCCACTACTTGGGAACTTCTGCCTTAGTAAGTGGCTCATTTGAATGTATACATGTGTAGACAATGGTAGTGGCTTGATGTGTTCATTCTCCAAAAATTAGTCATACTATTAACTCTAGATTCAATGCATTAACTCAACAGAATGACTACCTGCTGATGGAACTTTGAGGAACCAACGCAGATTAGAGAGGGTGTCTTAAAGCAGAAGGTGTTTTCCTTATCTCTTTAAATTATAACACAGAGGTAGTTACTTGATCTGCTTCTGGGTAAATTCAACTCGACTTCCATGAATACACTTAAGAAAATATTTTGGTCACACATAATAAGATTTGTAAACTTGTGGAATCGCATTACACAGGAAGAAAAAGTCTGTTTGTGTCTTGATATATTTTCTTCCAGCTCTGGAAGCTAGGACTCAAAATTGTAAAAAAAAAAAAAAATAAAAAAGTCAAATTTCCACAAATTAATTTGTAAATTCAAAAGAAAGTTGGATAGATACATGATAAAGCAAAAAGGTAAAATGTTAATGGTGGATCAAAGTGATAGGTACGAATGTATTCACTATAAAAAATTTTTTTCAACTTTTTAATACATTTAACATTTTTATAATAAAATATTGGGGGAAATATAATATTGTTGTGATCACAATTACAGAAAAATATCTGTCCTACAACTCTTGCTTCAGGATGAAATTTTACAATTGGAATTACTGTGTCAAAGTATGAGTATTTCTAGGGTTTTTATATTTATATGAAAATACTTCTCCAAACATTGGTTCCAAGTTACACTATCACTGGTGGATTATCTAGACCATTGAGATAACATTTTTAAAAATTGTGAACATCCTTAATGAGTTACAATTTATATAGAGTAAAATTCACAGTTCTTACATGGATAGCTCAATGAGTTTGTATAAATGCATACACCTGTGTAGCCAACACCCCTGACAAGGGCTAGAACATTTCCATCACCCCAGAGAATTCCTTCTTGCTCCTTGCCAGCCCTCCCCTGCCAGCACAACCCCAGGCAACCACTGTGTTGACTTTCTGCAGGATTAGCTTTACCTTTTTACAGTTTCTTACAATTTGAGTGATAGAATACATATTCTTCTGAGTCTGTCTTCTTTGCTCTGCAGGTTTTCAAGATTCATTCATGGTGTTCCAGTAGTTTGTTCCTTTTATTGTTGAGTAGCATTTCATTGTGCAGGTAAGTATGATCTTTATTGTCTTGTTAATGGACATGTGCATAGCAATTTAAATTAAAAAGATTCAACTCATTATATTTTTATACCATTTGTATGTGAGAGTAAATTGTGTGCATTTGACCAAGGTCTTTTGAAGTCAATGCCCGTGCACAAATTAAAAAATGATGTGTAGTGGGGTTTGGGCACTGAGTTCAACGTAGAGAAGAAATACCTGCAGGAGGGCAAAACTGCAGGTCACCTGGAGGCTGGACCCGTTTGCGACACAAAAACTACCTTCATCCCTACTGTATTTCTCTTAAAAACACAGAAGCGATGGCTAAGAAAAGATTCAGTGTTCTGTGGCCAATTTCTACTTTCTTTCTGTGGTGTATAATTCAAATGGTATATGAGAATTTCCTATGAGAAAATGTTCCTTTTATCTTCCCTCTAAATATGTCACTACTGTTTAATTAATTGGCAATGAACTCTATTTTTAATTCTCATGGAATTAGGTTTCTATAAGAAATGAAAGGCATTCAATCGAAAATCACAAGGTAGTATTTCAGAATTTTAGGACTGAAGTGGAGACACTTGCAGTCGCCTGGCTCAAATTCCTTATTGCTCAAGTAAAGAAAACAGGGTCCAGAGAGATTCGGTGCTTTGTCAAAAGTCTCACTGCTGGTTGTACCAGATGTGGGGCCAGAACTTTGGCCTCCCGGGAAAGGGTGTCTGCCATTGTACCACACCACCTTGCCTTTCTGTGGGCTGAGGCCACGGTACCTTGTATAACTCCGGTCCTCTGAACCATGAGTGGCTTTTCTGGGGCCCAGGGGAGTCATCAAGGCCAAAGTGGGAACGTGTTCCCCTCTTCCCTGATTGTGCACTTACCTTCCAGCCCTTACACTACAAAGACCCAAGCCTCTGTGTTCATGGCTCAGGATTGGGTCAATCTGTGAGTCTAAACTTATCCTTAAGGAGCAGACCAAGAATGTGTCAAGTTCAACACCCATTAAGCTTAAGAATTTTAATTTTTTTTGAAAATTTTATGTTTTTATAGCAGCTGCAATTATTCAGAATGCCCACACATTCAGAATTAGAATGTCCTCGAATTTAGCAAAGGCAACAACAATAGCAAAAAGAGATTTTTATTAAATACCCAGCTCGTAGCAATAAATTCAAACTTAGAGACATTGTTAGAAATAAATGATTTCCCAAGTGAAAAAAGGAGAGACAGAGCTGACAGCAGGCAAAGGCTGGCTTCCGTATTAGATACCCATGAACCAGGATAGTGAATGACAGTGCTCACCTGAAGCTTTGGTGCAGCCTCAAGCTATTAGGTGACACAAACTTACTGCTAATGGAAAAATCCTGGGAGTCAGTTTGCATTAGCATAATGAGGCACCGAGGTGTCCCTGGCTTAGTGGTTTGCAATACTCTTGGGTAAGGGCTTAGCAACACCTCTTTGATGGTAGAATAGGGGAATGGGATTCCAACCCACAGCCAGCTATCTGTTAGATTCTGAGGTAGGGTAATAATCCATAGCTTGTTCAGGAAAATACCCGGAAGCCATGACGCTCCATGTAAAGAAAGTATCATGGAACACTGATCTATTTCATTCTATCAAATGTATATAAATATTTTCTACTAACAGGAAAGATGTCACTGTTATACATAAAGCAATGTGAAGTTACAGGCACAGTACGCTCTGCACAGAAAAGCAAGGTATTATGCTAAACACTTCTGGTTGTTTACAAGTTCTTTCTGTTTTTCCAAGTGAGCAAAAGCTCAAGGCAAATTAAAAAAGAAGACATTCTGTTCACTCTTTTATTTTCCAGTGAAATGTGAGAGCACAGCCACTATTTTAGGAGCTGAACACTTTTGCCCAATACTCCACTGAAATCCAGTTGAGAACTATTATTGTAGAAGAAAATATTCTCCCTGAAAGACCCCGATTCTCCTTTCTCCTTCTTCATTATCCATCCTTCACTTCAGGCACATAACACCCTAAGGCTCTTTCTACCACCCCCTTTAAAAAAACGTTGATGATGATTCAATAAATTCCTTTGTGATGAGATATAAATATCATTAGGGCACAATGTTTTGTTTTGTTTTTATCATATCCAAGGAGATTTACTTTTGTTTGAATAAGAATAGTCTTACGTCCAAGGAGTGAAACTGTAATGGTAGGCATCAGTGAACAAGGTGAGGAGCTCAGTGGCAGCCAGGGAGGAGCGGAAGAGGCGAGAACACTGTCACAGAGGGGAAGGCAACACTGAACGTGCCCAGAAGTGGCTGAGCACGGAAGGATGTACAGCTACATGCTGAAAAGAAGCTGTAGGAAAAGTTATTCCATCTTCGGGTGGCTTGCCTAAAGCTTATACTCCCACACTCAGATGACGTGCTGATTAGTGAAGGTTCGTTTGTGGTTTAGATATTGGTGGAGTTTCACTGTTTTCCATTTGGAACTGGAGTCTCACGGCCCATTTCTCAGTATTCAGAGACTTCTGCTTGGATTGATCATTCTTATAATTACTATTATTTTTTAATTTGTCATTTTGAACTAATTTTAGATTCATGAAAAATTTGCAAAATAGTACAAGAATTTTTGTCTACCCTTGACACAGTTTTCTCTAATGTTACATTTTATATAACCACAGTACAATTATCAAAACAAGGACAAACAAAACACAACAGAAAACAATCCTGACACAATGCTACTGATGAAGCTATAGAGAAAACTTATTCAGATTTCACCCACTAATGTCCTTTTTTTGGCCCACGATCCATTTAGTTGTCACGTCTCCTTGGCCTCATCCAGTCGGGGATCGTTCCTCAGCCTTTCTTTGTAGCTCGTGACCTTGAAACTTTCAATGAGTTCTTCCATTTGGTTTGTCTGATGCTTTCCCATGATTAAGTCAGGATGCTCATTTTTGGCAAGGATTCCACAAAAGAGATTTTGCCTCCTTCTCAGTGCATCATATCAGGAGATAGATTATGCTAGGAGTGCCTGGATGGCTCACCTGGTTAAGCGGTTGCCTTCAGCTCAGGTTAAGATCCTGAGGTCCTGGGATGGAGCCCCACATTGGGCTCTCTGCTCGGTGAGGAACCTGCTTCTCTCCCTCTGTCTACTGCTCCCCCTACTTGTGCTCTCTCTCTCTTTCAAATAAATAAATAAAATCTTAAAAAAAAAAGAGATAGATTATGCTGAAATGTCTCACTGCTGCTGATGCCAACTTTGATGTCATGATTAAGGTGATGATTTCAAAGTTTCTATACTGACTCACTGTTTTTCTCTTTGAAATTAAGTCTTTTGTGGGGAGATACTTTGAGAAAATGCAAATCTCCTGTGTCTTGTCCTTTTGTCTTCAGATTTTAATATTCAGGATCATTTTTGCCTGCAACAATTATTGCTGTAGTGCTTAACAAAGGGTGGTCTTCTGTACCTGCTTCCTTGCTTTTTCTTTTTCCCTCTTTCTTTCTCCTTCTCTTCCCTTCTCTCTCTGCTTCCTTCCCTTCCCTCTCTCCTTCCATCCTTCTGTTCCCTCCTTCCCTTCCTCGCTGTTCTACTTTCTTTCTGTTTAAATGGTCTCTCCTTAGCTTTGGGAGTTCTTTCAAGTTGGCTCCTATACCTTTTCAAAATACCTCCGTCATGTGCGAGTAGTTCCTTAATTCCTGATACCACAGACTATTTCAGGCGGTTTCTGTGTTTTCCTTGCCCCAGTCCTGGAATTATCCATTTCTCCAAGGAACCCTGGTTCCTTTTATCCGACAGTACTATTTAGAAACCAAAACCTGGTGCTAGTTATGCTCATTCTCCTGCCATTGCTTCTATTTTATTTTTTTTTTAATTTTATTATTTGCCCCAGGGGTACAGGTCTGTGAATCATCAGGCTTACACCTTTCACAGCACTCACCTCCCCAATGTCCATAACCCATCCACCCTATCCCTACCCTCCCACCCCCAGTAACCCTCAGTTTGCTTTGTGAGATTAGGAGTCTCTTATGGTTTGTCTCCTTCCCCATCCCATCTTGTTTCATTATTTTTCCCTCCCTACCCCCCACAACCCCCCGCCCTGCTCCTCAAGTTCCTCATATCAGAGAGATCATAGGATAATTGTCTTTCTCTGATTGACTTATTTCGCTCAGCATAATGCCCTCTAGTTCCATCCACGTCGTTGCAAACGGCAAGATTTCATTTCTTTTGATGGCTGCATAGTATTCCATTGTATATATATACCACCTCTTCTTTATCCATTCATCTGTTGATGGACATCGAGGCTCTTTCCATAGTTTGGCTATTGTGGACATTGCTTCTATAAACATTTGGGTGCATGTGCCCCTGAGGATCACTACCTTTGTATCTTTAGGGTAAATACCCAGTAGCGTGATTGCTGGGTCATAGGGTAGCTCTATTTTCAACTTTTTGAGGAACCCTTGCCATTGCTTCTAGAGAGAACAGAGAACTAGGAAAGACATGTCTGCCCATCTGTATACACGTGCACATCTCTTACTTCTCTCCATCTTTCTATCAAAAATCTATGACCTGGGCGCCTGGGTGGCTCAGTGGGTTAAAGCCTCTGCCTTCGGCTCAGGTCATGATCCCAGGGTCCTGGGATCGAGGCCCGCATCAGGCTCTCTGCTCGGCAGAGAGTCTGCTTCCTCCTCTCTCTCTGCCTGCCTCTCTGCCTGCTCTCTGCCTACTTGTGATTTCTCTCTCTCTCTGTCAAATAAATAAATAAATAAATAAATAAATAAATAAATAAATAAATAAATAAAATCTATGACCTGTAAAAGGCTGAGTTCATACGGATACCTCTGATTCTAATTCAACACCACAGGCTTCTTTATCTAGACTTCCCCTTTATTCTCTCTTCTTCTCTTCTTCTGACAGGGATAAATCTGGCTCTCATTATCTACAGTGTATTTTTCTACTTGCTCAATCCTAGAAAACACAAAAGATAGTTTCAAAACTCCTAATGCATACTCCTGTGCACAACAAGTTTATTAAATAGAGTACATGTGTGGTACATTTTGGGGGGAGATTTAACTCTTACAGTACATAGTCTAATACTGCCTTCCAAAGTTACTTAGGCTTGTTGTTTTCTTCAATGTGCTTTGATTATTCAGTTATTCATTTTTATGTAGTTACATTCATTGGTTAGTATTTGTATTTTGTTTTGAGTTTACCTCCCACACCTCAGTTCATTTAATTACTTATTTATTTGGAGGGTATATGAAACAGTCCATGGTTCTAAAATCCAAATTAAACAAAAGGATATGCCCAGAGAAGTCTGGCTGATGGTTGACAATTAATATTATATATCAATTATTTATTGATATGTGTGTCTCACTGGATATTATTCCAGCCCCAGATGAATGTTCAATATTTGGCTTCTCTGTCATCATCTCAGATAGTTTGTAGAAGCGAACTCTAGATATAGACAAAGTTACAGATATATAAAGAAGATATATCCAAGGATTTATACAAGTGTATATTTGTATATTAATGGAAATCATTTTCTGCTTCAAAACGCTTTTTACTCAATAGTCTACACTCAAAACCAATACCTCCATAACACTGGAGACCGAGCTGAAGTCATTAGAAAGCGCTGTTAGCACAGATTAGCACAGATTAGCTCTGTTAGCTCTGATAAGCAGAGGCCTCTGAGGGGAATGAGAGAACATTCCCCAGACTGCTCTGGACCACAGTCCAGGTGCCTGTGGAAACCAGGACACATGCGGCGCCACAGTGACCAGCTGAATGGTCTTTCCTCCTGTGGACTGTCTGTCCTGTAGGGAGCTCTGGGCTGTCCAGTACCCGCTGCCTCCTTCAGTCTTTGCAACACTGTACGGGGCAGCTTTTTCTTCTTCTGTCCCTAATGTTTCAAAGTCAATGTGCAGAAATTGATTGCACATCTATACACTAATAATGAAGCAGCAGAAAGAGAAATTAAGAAAACAATCCCATTTACAAATGCACCAAAAATAGTAAGAAACTTAAGACTAAACCTAACCAAACAGGTAAAAGAGCTATACTCTGAAAACTATAAAACGCTGATGAAAGAAACTGAAGATAACACAAAGACATGGAAAGACACTCCATGCTCATGGATTGGAAGAACAAATATTGTTAAAATGTCTGTTCTACCCAAAGCAATCTACATATTCAACACCATCCCTATCAAAATACCAACAGTGTTTTTCACAGAACTAGAACAAACAATCCTAAAATGTGTATGGAACCACAGAAGACCCAGAATTTCCTAATGTTTCAAACTCTTATTCTCCATTGGAGAGTGTCTGATCCACATTCGTGGTCACAAATTCTGAGGAAAACAAACACGTGATCAAAACTCCAAACGTGGGCTGTCTTCTTGATCAATGGCTCTTCATGTTCTTCCCTTTCCCTCCAAACTATTGCCAATCACTTTCCCCCAAATAACCAAAGCAAGTGGTTCAAAGCAAACATAAACCATTTAGTGAATAAAAAATCCTCCCCAAATCCCTTTTGACCACAGACAACATGGATCAGTAAGGAAGTAGGACTTTACTGGAGGAGAAAGTATGGGAGAGTGAGACTAGTGACAGGCTCTGCCCAGAGAGTTAAACTGTGCCAAACTACATAGGTCATAGTCTCCAAAATGCATGCGAAATCTTGGTCTTGTTTGTGTGTGTGTGTGTGTGTGTGTGTGTGTGTGTGTGTGTGTGTGTGTGCACCCCAGACTCTAATGTTGTATTTACTATTATATGAATATATAATTCACTTACTTTTATATGACAATAATGGAAGATAAAGAAATCACAGTAAAACTGAAAGAATGATGAACTTCAGATAATTGTTTTTCCACAAGAGTTATTAATGATTCAACATACCCCTAATATTGAGGCACTGTGTTCTGAGAAGCATTAGTCAGTTGGAATACTACACTGGAAAAATGTACTATTTAATGCCAGACAGAATGCAATGATTCTCTAGTATGGTATGTGAGAAAAATAATTCACCCGAGGTGTTTGGTAATTACGTTATTTTTACAATGTCAAAGTTAAGCCATTTGAATCCTGTTATTTGACTTCAATGTCAGAGTTCTGTGTTTAAATCAAGTCTCTAATTTCTACCAGTCCTTGTGTCATGGCCTTTCCGTTGCTTAGGTCTTGCTTGGCTAGATTTTTGTCCCCAAGTATTTTTCAAGATGCTTTAACAGGAGTTACCTTCTCCGAGTTCCTGCAAGCTTGAAAGCCCATGTCACTTGCATTTGTACCTGGATGATCTTTGTCTAGCAGTGAAATTCTTCAGCTTCATTTTTGCTACGTGCGGGTTTTATAGACATTACTCCACTGTCTCCTGGTATGGACTGCTGCAATGTCAGGTCTGAACTAGTGTAATTTCTTCCCCCTTTTAAGAGATTTTAATGTCTGTCTTGCTCCTGGCCTGGATGTTTGGACATTCTTTCCTTCCCTTCAAGTTCAGTAACTTTACTAAGATGTTTTTCCAAGTTCGTCCCTTTGTCTCTTTCTCCTAGACACACTTTGACCTCCATGTCCAACACAATTGCTCCCATCCTACATCCTTTCTGACCATTGGTCTTTCGCAGTCTTTTCTGCAGTAACTAACTTGGTAATATATAACCCCGCAGAATCTTGCCTCAGATAGCACCCCAAATCCGCCCTTTCTTGCCTCTGATGTAGAGTTTTGGGGGTCCCATGGGGACTCTGTAGGTACCTGTCCACGATCAGTGCATGGGGTTAACAGTCCATGGAGGCAACCTTGACCCGGAGAGTATGGTGCATAAGTGTTGCCCCCTTCCTAAGTGCTCCATCCAATGGCCCTGAGAATCCCACAGCAGTGCCTGGCTTCAGAAAACCCACTGGCTTGCTTTCCTTCCCTGCTTTATTCTTCCCCAATCCTCTCCTGTTGGTTGGGACTATTTCCCCAAATAGCTGCCTGCACACAGACCTAGTCTCAGCTTCTGCTTTCTGGGAGAAAATTTATTCCTAAGAATTTATCATAGATCTGCAATTTTTTTGTTCATTCATTTTTTTCCCCCTGGTTTTCTCCTCTGTAGATGTGTTCTTATCTTCACTCCCCCCCCCAAGAATTTATTGAAATCTCCTCAAGCCTGCCCTAAATTTTGAAACAAATCTTCACAGTCCAAAATGACTTAAATCTTTGAAATGGTATTATTTTTCTCTTTTGTTTCTTTCCAGAGTACTGCCTGTCTCCTTTTTACTCCCTTTGATATCCTCTCTTCTTTGAATTCTTGTTTCTCCTATTTGTATCTTTTTTCCTTTTTTTAACTTTCAAAGGATCACGATGCATGTAAGGGGAATTAATTTCGTGATGTATGTACTTCATGTGCTTTTCCTTAGATTCCTTTCTTTCTTTTTTTTAAAAATAAAATCATTGCTTTCTATATGCCTAGTTCTCCTGCTAGTTTCTTTCTGCATAGATATCATTTTTGAATGAGTCCACAATCTGCTGGAGAAGTGTGGGAAGGAGGGCAGTGTGAACAAGGGACGTCATCTGTATTTGGGGGTCTATGTTACTTCCCTTTCCTTGAGTGACCATCACAGTTCAGTTTCAACATGCAGATGGATTATGTAGTTTTCAGTGATGTCATTTATACATTCCCTGAATTGCGTTCTCATGCAATTCTCTTCCTCTATTCTCAATTCTCAATTCTCTTCCTCTATTCCTTTTTTTTTTTTTTACCTCTAGTAGCCTCTTTTAGTCAGGAGACTAGATTGTAGATGGTAGCTACACTCCTGTGTTATTGTGTGGTATTTAACTGGGCATTTAAAGAGACAATCCTTTGGAACTAGAGGGTATTATGCTGAGTGAAATAAGTCAATCAGAGAAAGACAATTATCATATGATCTCTCTGATATGAGGAACTTGAGAGTCAGGGTGGGGGGTCGTGGGTGGTAGGGAGGGAAAAATAATGAAACAAGATGGGATGGGGAAGGAGACAAACCATAAGAGACTCCTAATCTCACAAAACAAACTGAGGGTTACTGGGGGGTGGGAGGGTAGGGACAGGGTGGATGGGTGATGGACATTGGGGACGGTTTGTGCTCTGGTGAGTGCTGTGAAAGGTGTAAGCCTGATGATTCACAGACCTGTACCCCTGGGGCAAGTAATAAAAAAAAGAAAAGAGAGAGAGAGAGAGAGAGAGAGAATCCTTGATTTTCCAAGGGCCAGTACCAACCCCTAGAGTTCCTTGCCCTAATTAATAAATTTAGAGGATTTTCAGGTTCCCAAATTGTGGTCCCTAACCAATAAGATCAGCATCACGTATGAACCAGTTAGAATTGCAAATTCTCAAGTGTCACTTGTTGAGTAAGAAACCCTGGGGTGGGACTTGGTTGTCTATACCTTAAGAAACTCTGTAGTTAGTTCTGATGCATTCTGAAGTTTGAGAACCACTCTTCAGAAGAATCTCTTCCTCAAAACAAAGGTGGTGGACATTTGTCTTAATTCTCAGCATCTGCCCTTACTTTGGTCCAATTTACACAGCATTTGGGGCTTAGAATTGTAATTTAGGATTATGGCTTTTATTTATTTATTTATTGCCATAAGAAGATGGAGGGTATTTCTCTCTCTCTTTTTTCTAAGATTTTATTTATTTATTTGATACAGAGATAGAGATCACAAGTAGGCAGAGAGGCAGGCAGAGAGAGAGAGGGGAAAGCAGGCTTTCCGCTGAGCGGAGAGCCCGATGCGGACCTCGATCCCAAGGACCCTGAGATCATGACCTGAGCCAAAGGCAGAGGCATCAACCCACTGAGCCATCCAGGCGCCCATTTCTCTTAATTGCTTTTAGTGTGACTCAAGGGAGAAGAAGGCAGGAATAAAAAAAAAATACACTTAAACCCACACTTTTTTTTTTTTAACTTTGCCTTTCAGTTAGAGGTCCTGCACTGTGTCTCTATGTACTTTCTTCAACTAATGAAAGTATATTTTTGCAAAGATTTTATTTATTTGAGAGAGAGAATGAGACAGAACGAGAACATGAGAGGGGGGAGGGCCAGAGGGAGAAGCAGACTCCCTGATGAGCAGGGAGCCCAATGCGGGACTAGATCCCGGGACTCCAGGATCATGAACTGAGCCGAAGGCAGTCGCCCAACCAACTGAGCCACCCAGGCGTCCCTAAACCCACAGTTTTTACCTGGAATTCTAAGTCAATGATCTGAAGGGCAAGTTGCATGAAGAAATATGGGGCCTGGACCTAGAAGCTAGAGGCCCCGCTCTGGTCCCACTTGTGCAGCTGATCAGTTTGTGACCTCTGACAAGCCCCTTGACCTCCTCAGGCTCCTTCGGGCATGTGAACTCCACGCCGTTGAGCACCAAAAGTGCTCCTTGTGTTTTCTCCTTAGCTCCAGTTGAAGTGCCTCCAGTGATAAGGTTTCTGTTTCCTTTCCTATGACATGTCATCGGTGGGGAGAACTCGCTGCCGTAGCTTTGAAGCCCTCAACGAATTCTAGTCTTAATTCAGACTAGTTCATATTCAGAGATAGTGATCCTTTCCTCCAAGTCAGGGCAATGTGTTCACATTTCAAGTTTTTATCGAAACTGTGGGTCTGCTTTCCATTTGCCCGTAGCTCTACTATTTTAGGGATAGAAAGTACAGGAGGAGAACCAGGTGATTCCTGCTAGCAAATTGTGAGACTGGCCCAAGTCATCGTAAAAAGTCCATGTGCTATTTCTGACGTTTCCTGTGCCTTATCTCATTTTAAATTGAGATCATCACACACCTTCTTCTTGGCTGGATGATGGTTAGAAATTTACCATAGCTCTTGGCTAGGCTGTGGCAAACAGCAGGAGCACCCACAAAACAAAGAGACATCCCACCCAGTCATTTCAAACACTCCTGCTCCTACCATCCGAATGGATTCACTTATTCTTCATTGTGTTGGTTACCAATTAAATGTCTAGGAAAACACCCCTCGAAGTGTGTCTTGTCTATTGGCCAATCCACAACTTGTTGTTACCAACTTGTGAGGAGAGTGGTCCAAGGAGGGGAAGTGTTTAGAAACTTGCCCAGCAGTCAGACGATGCCAGGACGTCCGAGCAGGTGGTCCGCTGAGTAGTCTCCCTGAGCAGGGTCTATGCCCCTGTGAGTGGGATTAAACTCAGGAAGTGAGCTGTGGGTGTCCTGAGTTATCCTATCAGGTCAGGCAAGACTGGTTACCTAATTCTCAGGGCCCAGCGCAAGATTAAAATGTGGGTCCCTTGTTCAAAAGTTAAGACTTTCAAGTTGGCAGCAGCAGAGCATTAAAGCAAGTGAAGAGTCCTTCTAAGCACTGGGGTTTGTGCGAATGTGCTGGTCACACACCCCTAAAGCCAGCCTGTCCGCTTTGTAGGATTTTGTTATAACTTGTAATATTTTAAGGTTAAATTGTCATCTAGAAACCAAAAGTGTATACATATCTGAGAAAATGTAAGTATATGTTCTTATGACTTACTGTTTTTGTTCTCGATTTAAATTTTAATTTAACTCAGTTTAATTTGAACTCAAGCCTCTTTTTTAATTTATGGTTTAGCATTTTTAGATAAATTAGGATTGTAAGAAATGTGTCTTACTAATTTTTTTTAAAGATTTTATTTACTTATGACAAAGAGAGATAGCAAGAGAGGGAACAGAAGCAGGGGGAGCAGCAGGCAGAGGGAGAAGCAGGCTTCCCGCTGAGCAGGGAGCCCAATATGGGGTTCGATATGGGGCTTGATCCCAGGATGCTGGGATCATGACCTGAGCTGAAGGCAGGTACTTAACGGCTGAGCCACCCAGGAGCCCCTCATTTTTAACTCTTATTTTCAGATTGTAAAAGTTTCCCTGGACTTTTTGTCAGGAAAAAAGTCCACACACCTCTTCCGAAGGTGTCAGTGGTAGTAAAGTAGATGACAATGGAAATAATTTAAAAGTTCAAAATCCAAGGAGTTTGTATTAGTGTGATTTAGACATCTTAAACTCCTCGCATATTGGGTTCTATTTTGTAGTCATAATGGAGGTGAAGTGTGTTATTGCAGAGATATATTGGCTGATAAAGCAACAAAACCATTAAAGCATAAGTACCGTTAATATATAAAACACGAAGAAATAGGTTAAAAATCAAACGAGTATTTATACAAGACAAAAATGTATTAAATAAGCTCTTCTTAGTCTTGATTCTTTGGAATGTTCTGTTACATTTACATTCTGAAAGAGCATTTAATTTCATTCTGGTATGATTATAAATCCATCTTATCAAAAACTGGAGCTCTATCAAAAAATTCTCAGCATAAATTGAGATTTCCAGGGTTTGATCACAGAATTTCAAAATTAAACCTTAGAAACCATTTGAACTGTAGTCATTGAAATTTTTTGGTTCCACCCTTGCTTTTGGAGGGATCTCTTCTAGCTTGTAAGAATTGTTTCCAATAACAATTGTGATGGCTAACAGCACTTATTAGCTGCAGAGGTTATATGTAGAGGTTTCAATATTTTTTTTTCTGAGCATAAAATCATGGGATATGCAAAACGACAGTTTTATTTTTTTTCTCTCTCCAATCTTTTTATGTTTTATTTCATCTTCTTTACTCACTCCACTGGAAATGGGACTACTGGTAAAATCTTAATCGAAGGGGTGGTAGTGAACATGCTGGTCTGGGTCTTGATCTCAAGGGGAAAGCTTTTATTTCACTAATTAGTATGATATTCACTTTAGATTTCTTTCTAAAAAATAGCTTTATTTCTTAAAGACAAAGGAAATTTCCTTCTGTTCTTAGTTTGTGCTTAATCCTATTTAACCCATTGGAAGTTTCAACTAACTGCCTGGTGTTTGCCAAGCTCCTTCTCCTTGGTGAGCTCTTGAACGCAGCTTTTGTCTCCTTGGTCCCCGAAATGACCCCCACCTCCCAACAACCCAGCAGTCCCCCTCCGACGCGTGCACCCAAGAGAGACCAGAACTTACAGTTTCCCAAAAACCTCTATTCACAAGTTTTAAAAACTGGAGACAAACACCCTCAAACCATGAATGGACCAACAGGAGTGGAGCATTCATACAATGAATTACACCTCAGTAATCATAATAGAACAAACTACTGATACAACAATATGGATGAAGGTCAAATGCATTTTCCTAAGTGAACAAAGCCGGTCTCCAATGGTTACATACCCATGATTTTATTGATAAGGTATTCTGGAAAAACTAAGATCTATAAGACAGAATCAGTATTTGCCAGAGTGACTCTGCCTCTGTCCACACAGAAGTAATTTGCAGCTGCAAATTGGCAACAGTCGGTTGCCACTTGAATGTGCTGTCTCACGGGAACCCGGGGCTTCTACGGTAAACAGGGCACAGCACTGTCTCGTACTGGAGGACTCCCAATCCTCCCGGCCCCACCCTCACAAGGCAGTTAAGGCCCCTCTAGATATGCCTGCAGAGGGAATAGGCACCGCTGGGGAGGTAAGGGTTTGAACGAGTCGCCTGCCTTGTTTCCGCAACAGCCCTCTCAGGTGACCCTGCCTCTGCAGGCTCGTGCCCTGTTACAAATCCCTGGTTGCCATGAACCATGCCGGATGCACACACTAGTATGCCCCTCTCTCCAGGCCGCGGGCAGCCGCGTACCTTTGGGCCTGTGGAGCTAGGGCATGGCCCCAACCACCTGCACGTTGTCCCACACAGAAGGAGGTCCACCCCCTCACTGATCTCTCTGAGGCAGCATCTGAACCTTGGCAACATTCTGTTCCCATTTGGATCTGTGGCCTCCTGGGGACCTGGGACAACTTCTCCAACAACCGGGGCACCCAGGTGTATCTTATTCAGAAGATATCTTGACCAGCCTTGGTCTGCCCACCTTTGCAGAGCAGTGGAGTTCAGGCCAGATCTACCTTCAGGGGAAACAGGGTCCCTGGATAGATAAGGACTTGGGAAAATGCAGATGTCTTGTTCCAGAATTGTCTGGTTTGAAAGATAAAAAAACGACCTGGAAATGGATGGTGCTGATGGCTGTACAACATTGTAAATGTGTTTAATGCTATTGAATTGAACACTAAAAAATGGCTAAAATGGTAAATTTTCTGTTGTGTATATTATCAGAATTTTAAAAATATTAAACATAGAACATGTAGACTGAATAATGATAACGGTAAAACATAAAATTTATGGGACGCAGGTAAAGAAATACTTGAGAAGACATTTTTACTTTGAAGACATTTGTTAGGGGCCAAGAACACTTAAAATTTTTTTTTAATTTTTTAAATTTTTAATTTTTTTATTATATTATGTTAGTCATCATACAGTACATCACTAGTTTTTGATGTAGTATTTCCAAGAACATTTTTAAAATAAAAGTTATGCATTTAACTTAAGAAGTTTATAATAGATCAAGAGCAAACCCCCCAAACAAGAAAGAAGCATGAAATTAAAAATAAATCTAAAAAAAGAAAAACCAATAAAACACCTACACCTGAATCTAAGAAATCAATAAAAAGAAATCAATGAGATAGAGGAATCTCCTAAAATTAATCAGGAGAAAAGATACAAATAAACATTAATAACAAATAAAACAAAATTAACAAACATTTATGGGATTAAAAATGGAAAGATATATAGAAATAATAGAGATTTTACATACAGATGTAAACTATTTTGAATACCTAATGCCTATAAATTTAAAAGGCTAAATAAAATGGATACATTCCGGTGTATTTATAAAATGTCATATTGGCACAAGAAGAATGGAAAACCTGAGTTGATCAGTATCACTTAGGAAAAAATACATTTTAAAGGTGATCAAAGGCTTCTCTTTTTTAAAAATGTAAGCTTATATGGTTTTACGGGTAACTTCTATATTTTCAAGAAATTAGATCCTATCTTATTCAAGTTTTGCCCCAAATAGAAGAAAAAATATGACACTGACTATGCCATTTTTTGAAGCTATTCGAATCTTTATTCCCAAACTAGAAAAAGACAGTACAAGAAGATTATAGCCCATTTAACTTAAGAACATGATGCAAAAATTCTAAAAACAATGCTAACTAATCAAATCTAACAATGTCTTAAAAATAATAAATATGATAAAGAAAGTATTTCTCCTGTAATAGGACAGTTTTTCATTAAAAAGACCTATCATTGAAATCATAAGAAATTGATTATTTCAAAGCATAAAATTTTTATATAAAGTTGAACATACACGTGTGTGATTTTATTTTTATTTTTTAAATTTAATTTTATTTTTTCAGTGTTCCAAGATTCATTGTTTATGCACCACACCCAGTGCTCCATGCAATACGGGCCCTCCTTAATACCCACCACCAGGCTCACCCATCCCCTCTCTTCCGTCCCCTCCATAACCCTCAGTTTGTTTCTCAGCGTCCACAGTCTCTCATGGTTCATCTCCCTTTCCGATTTACCCGAATTCAGTTTTCCTTTACTTCTCCTAGAGTCCTCCATGTTATTCCTTATGTTCCACAAGTAAGTGAAACCATAGAATTGACTTGCTCTGTTTGACTTATTTCACTCAGCATAATCTCCTCCAGTCCCGTCCATGTGGATACAAAAGTTGGGTATTCATTCTTTCTGATGGCTGCATAATATTCCATTGTATATATGGACCATACCTTTTTTATCCATTCATCTGTTGAAGGGCATCTTGGCTCTTTCCACAGCTTGGTGATTGTGGGACATTGCTGCTATGAACATTGGGATGCATATGGCCCTTCTTTTAACTACATCTGTATCTTTGGGGTAAATGTGTGATTTTAAAAATTAGCAAATTGGAACTATAAGAAAGCTTTCTTAACTAGTTATTATAGGAATATAGACACTTATAACAAATAGTCTAATTCCTTTAAGACCTGGAACAAGACAAAGTTATTCATTTGGAATTATTATTCCTTAATGTAGAAATGGAGGTGGAGATGCGACAAGGGGGAAATGGCACATGGATTGGAAAGAAAAGGATAAAAATAAAAAATCATCATTATTTGTAGATGGTATGATTGTCAGCAGAACAACTGAAGCTCTGACTCCCAGCAAGAGAGTTCAGCACGTATCAGATGAAAGGCACCTTTACAAAAATAAGTAGCATTTATTTATAGCAACAATAACCAACTAGGAGAAATCATACAGAATAAGATGACATTCATAACATCAAGAAAAGTAGATATAATGTGTAGGAAATAACCAAAAATAAACAAAACATTGTGGAGAAAATTTTATCCCTTTAATAAAGGATAAGAAAGATAATCTGAATAAGTGGAGAGAAATTCTATGCATTTGGATATGCTTTTATGTTATAAAGATGTCAATTCTCCCCCAGATTAATTTATTAACTAAATGTAATCTCAATCAAGATTTCAACTTTATTTTTATGTGTTTTATAATTAAATATTTATGGAGGATTAAAAGTCTGTGAATGGCCATGTCAACATGAAAATTTAAGAATAAAATGGTAGGACTGATCTATCGCGTCTTATGGCACACTAGAAAGCTTGAGTGATTTAAAAATATAACATTGGTGCAAAACAATACAAATAGACTGATAGAACAGGTTAGGGAGCTCAGAGACAAAACCATTTGTACTCGGCAAATTAATATACAATAATGTGGCTTCACAACAGAATGGGGAGAGGGAAGATAAATTCTTTGACAGATATTAGAAGGTTGGCTCAAAATATGGAGAAAGATAAAACCCATTCCTAAAATAAAACTCATATCACATGCAAAAGTAAACTATACTTTAAATTTAAATTTTTATTTTTAAAAAAATATTTATTTATCTGACAGAGAGAGAGAGCAGGAGAGCACAAGTGGGGGAGAGGCAGAGGGAGAGGGAAAAGCAGACTCCTTGACGAGCAGGGAGCCCAACGCGGGGGCTCGGTCCAGGACCCCGGGATCATGACCTGAGCCAAAGGCAGATGGTTCAACCAACTGAGCCACCCAGGCGCCTCTAAATTTTGAATTTTAAACATGTATATTAAATCTGTGTGGTTAATGAAAAAAAGGTGGGTAGATATTTTGGGATAGAATGTACTTAAGCCAAACTTTAAAAGCATGTAAGGCAAAATAATTTTATACAACACACACACACACACATAATTATATCAAAATCTAGGTTTTTCATTCTGTGGAAGACCCCTAGATAAAGTTGATAAATGAATGACATCACATTTCTGATGTCTAAAACTACCATGAAATTAATATTTGGAATTTATTAGAAACTCTTAATAATTAACTAGAAGAAGTAAAAAAACACTAAAGATATGAAAACACATTTGACAGAAGAGGAAGCCCTAAGCGTAATAACCGCATGATGGAACTCCTTCACTTACTCTCTGAGTAATCAGAGAAATACAGACTAAAATAATGAGTTATCCATATCATATATGTATAAGACTGGTCCAAAAAAAGGGAGAGGGCTGAAAGGCCAAGTTCAACATTTAACATTTATCCTGAGCATCACTGAATCTGCCATTCAAGGATTTAAGCAATAAATCACATTCATTCTTCCCCTCTGGGGAGATGACTCTGGCTCTGGTTGTCCCCCAGAATTGTTTTCCGTGTCTTTGTTAATAGCAGAAATCCCAATTTGTAGCTAAATCTATGGCTCCTTGAAATAAACCCTACACGTACCAACTTCTCATAGCTAAGTGTGGCAGTATGACTAAATAGTGTCTAATACGCTGTAGTAGAATGGACGGTTTTAACTTCTAGAAGTTGGGATCCCTTCTTTGTCCTTTCTTGCATGCTGCTAGCTGAAATACTGCTGTAATTGCTAGAGCCCAAGCAAAGACTGGGGACCACACAGAAAAAGTCACATGCTAGAAAATGGGGAAGTAGCAAGGTGGAGGGGACCTGCGTCCTTGCCAACCGTCCCCAGTGCTGACCCTTGTCCCATCAAATCCAGACTTCTTATGTCTGAGAGGCCAATACATTTCTCTCTTATTTATTTTGATTTGCTTTCCACCTGTAGCCAAACTGTAACTGATACAGGCTGCACTGGGCTGAGTGGCAGCAAAATCACATACCCTCGTTAGACAATCAGGGCCAGTAAAAATACAAAAAATTACACAGAAAATAAAAAGTGATAGTGACCTAAACCAGGATAGTGGCAGTGTGAGGTCAGATGAGTGAGGTGGATGAATTCCAGAGATATTTGAGAGTTTTCAATGACAAAGGCTGTGATTGAGGGGGTGTGAAGATAACAAAGAAGGGTGATGATACTGCTGTCCTTTGTTTTGGGGGCTGCCCTGTGCACAGCAGCCTGGTTAGTGGCATCTCTGATCTCTACCTGTGAGAAACCATTCGGCCACATTCAGAGCCATGAAAGCTAACTCCAGACATTGCCAAATGTCCCTTTGGGGACAAAACTGTCCCCTGATGAGAACTACTTACAAAGGAGCAGCTGTGCTGCTAGTACATAAGGCACTTGCCTGACATTCCTCTGGCCTCCAGCCTTGTTTCAGGAATGGAAACATAAGACATAATTTACATTAAGAAAATGCTAAAAGGAGCATTCTAGGAGTTTCTAGGAAAAGATTCTGTGCTCCCAAAAGTAAGCCACAAGAAGGGATGGCTTTTCCTTCTCTGAATATCATTGTGTGTTGAGGTGAAGGGTGGATCTCCTGCAGCCACTTTGTACTCTGCTGACACATACACCTGGTAGTGTAGACCTGGCGTTGTTGGGTTAGGGGGGTGTCTTATCTTTGGTCTTCTCCTATTTTTCTCAGTACGTGAGCTCCAAATCTCCTTTGTAATTTAACCCAGTTTCTGTTACTTGCAGGCAAAATCTTTTAACCTATCCAGTAACTTCGGCGGGATCAGTTCCAGAGGAATTTTTAGGAGCAAGTGCCAGGCTGATGCGCTTTGAGAATTGAGTGGGAAGTAAAAAGCAGAAGTTGGTGAGAGAGAAAGACTCTTTCAGAAAGCTTACCCGTGAAAGGACCGGCACAAGGCAGTAGACAGGGGATGGAGATTGCAGAAGTATATTCGTTTAGTTAAATGAGGGGAGGACTTGAGTTATTTAATTCCTAATAAGAAGGGGTCATAAAAAAACTGTTGGAAAGGGAACAAGGCAGGAAAGTTTTCAACAAGAGAGAGGGCATAGGCGGAGTGGCTCATTTTGAGTAGAAGGAAGAACATCTCTGGTACTCCGACACCGGCGATGGAAAAGGAGATGCAGATAAATTTGCAGTGTGGAAGCACAATGGTAGGGAAGCCCATTTTTGGTCATTCAGGGAGAGAGTAGCAGAACACATGGATTACATACACAAGGGAATTCTCAGAAACTCTACCAAACTATACAAACACATGCTTCACTTACATAAATTGGGGCTGTAATTAGCTCACCGAGGTCCCATCGATGGCACAAAATGAGTCCTTTTCCCTCTCCATATTGGGTAAGATGCCCAGAGACAGGTTGGAAGAAGGTGTATAAGAGTGGCATCAGGCTGGTCTTCACGGAATGAAAAGTGGCACAGGTCGAAGGAGCACCATCCCCCCTCCCAATTCTGGGCTGTTTCCCCTTGTTGTGATTGTGTTGTCCATTCTAGGCCCTTCTGAGATGAAGTTCAGAGCAGGGGGAGTCTTTATGGCTACTGCTTACCAAACAAATGTGAGAAACGGCTGTTTAAAGTCCACTTTAACATGGTCTTCCGCTGGAACAGTGTCTGAACTTTAATAATCGAGTGTTTGGAAATCGTTAAGCAGCTGCCTTGACCTGTTTAACCCGATGGCCGCAGACATTTCGTCAAGCTGACATAGGATTTATGTCTCAATAACACAATGACAGTTAGTGAGCACCATGGTTCCAGAACAATTTATGCCTGATCTGCAATTAGAGAATGATTTACGCCCGAGCGAGGGGGAGAGTAATGAGAGACTCCGCTAAGACACCCTGCATCCTGGCTGCGGAGAGGAGATGGCCATGCTCACTCCCTGATGTTTTTCCTTGACAGTTTCATCCTTAGAAAAAAAAATTAGAAATCTGTCCTTGCAAAATGTTTCCAATCACTCTGCTTCCCATTAAACTCAGTCTTGGACAAGACAGGGATGAACGCCATCGCAGGAACTCAGTGCCAGACAAGATCCCTCCATTTTCCCATCACTGATTTGGCTTTCCTGAAGGGACAGTCCAGTGGCCATACTGCACGGCCAGGAGCTGAGTGCCTCAGGGTGAAAGTCACAAGACACTCATCTCACGTCTGTACTGATACCCACAACCAAACAGCCACCGAGTCCCCCGGATGCCACAGAGGTTGCAATCAACACTTTGGTGGCTTCCTAGCGGCACGGACGCCGAGGAGGAAGTCCCCAGTGGCTCAGAGCATGGGCTCCAGAGTCAGCAAGCTTGAACCTGCACCATTATCTGGCTCTGAAGCCTGGGGTCTCAGTTGCCTCACCTATAAATTGAGACAATAATACCTAACTCAGGGGATTGTTCTGAGAAAATGTGACCCTGAGAATATCCCAAATGTCAATAGTGCTGAAGTGAGCAAGCTTCACTTCGAATAGCACCAAAGCACCTTGGAATAGCAAACAGAGAACTGGACTTACAGTAACAGGTCCCGGTTTAAATTCCAGAGTCTCCTGCGGGAATGGTAATATGTAGGTATGCCCTTGGCTGTTATGAGAAATAGATAAGAAATCATTGATGAAAACACCTAATACTCGGCAGGTACCAAACAGATGAACATTTTCTTCCTTCTTTCCAAGCAAGCAGAAAGAATTAGATGGGTTCCAATCTTGGCTGCCAAAGTGTTAGCTCGTGAGGGTGGTGTCCGTTTTGCAGGGGAAGGCGAGCCTTGCACATATGTGTGAAGTGGGTATAAGTTTCCTTTGACAACTTCCCACTTTCCTCTTAACTTTCTTTCTCCAGCCGGGCAAACCCACTTCTAGCATCCACACAGACTTGCTTTTCCTAAGTGTCACAGATATAAAGCAGTAGTTTGTGGTAAACTAATAGTGGCCAAAAGGGTCATGAAAATAAGGGTTCCAGAATGTTAATCCAAAACCCGGAGGAGAAAAGGAAAGGCTTAAAGACTTAGGGGCACTGTAATGATAAGGATGACATTTTAGAAAGACTTTTGGTGCAGGCCGCTGTAGCTTTTCCATCTTTCCCACAGTGTAACCCAGCCAGCTGGCCTGAGGGCTCTGTATCTTCCAGCTCCTCTGCTTCTTGGCTCAAGCCAGCTACCACCAATCTGCTCTCCTCTCGTGGGGCCCCAGGCCTATCCCTTTGCTCGCAGATTCTGCCCTTCACTATACTTGTCACTCAGCCTTTCCAGTGACTCCTGCACCAGACTGCAAGGATTATAAACCCATGCTGTCTTGGCTCTTTGTTATCCTTCTCCCTTGGGCACACACACATTACCGTGACAATACAGGCCCAAACTACTCCATAGTTCTCATAATGCAAAGCTCCCGGTGGGCTTTCTATTTCTAATTTAAGAAAAACCTGCACACATTGAATTTAAATTTGATGCAAGTATTGTTTCCTAAGCATTAAGGAAATCGGAAGAGAAAACACACATTGTTTGCAAAAATGCAAAAAAAATCATTTTTTACCCAAATATTTCATTTCCTTTGGATCTGAAGGAAAGTAAAATTAAATCTATTTATTTCAAGCAAAATTTTTAAAGGTGAGAAAATGGATTAGCATGTAGACCCAAAGCAGCACTATTTCTTTCATTCCGTTCCGCAAGTAGTTACTGACCACACACTGGGAATGGAGGAAGGGGGTGTTCAGGACACAGTTTGGACCTGGCTTCTGCCCTCTGAGAGAGCATTCCCTTTACGTATGGACTACATGAATTTTACCAGGTTGATTTAAATTACCTGTTCAGTGTGTCCATTTCCCTCCACTGGACAGTGAGCAGGAAAGTGGCTTAATTAACTTTGTGATTCAGAGGTCTTCTGTCCTCTGTTGACCCTTAAAATCCATTTTTATGCAGAATTCAATACAAATAGTATCCCTGAGGATAAATAGTCCTCAGGACCAATGATGTTATTGAACCACAGAGACTTTCTTAAGGTTTTTGCAGGAGAGATTGAGATGGGGTTTAGAAAATCTTAAAGCCCATAAGCAAACCTCTTAAAAGTCCTTCATCAGTCATGGGTTTTTCTCCAAGTTCCTTCCATCTCCCCAGTCGGTTCTCAGATCTGAGAAGCTGTTTCAGGAGGGGTAGGTGGGGCCTGAAATCCAGCCATGCTGCCCTCTGCAGGCTGAGAGCCCACATATGGGCTCTAGACACCAAAGGAATGGACTTCTTTGCACGTAGGCGTAGGCGTTCTCCACTTGGGCAACCCTACCTCCAGCTGCATCTCACTTGAATAGGGACCTTTTCCTGCTTCCCACAGAAGTTCTGCAGAGTTAGAGACCCTGGTGCTCCTCTGCCGTTCTGTTCTTGTCTGTCAAACTGAATCTCATGTAGAATAAAACTTTTACAAGTAAGAAATAAGCATTTGATACCAAAAGAATATATGTGACAGCAAAGTAGTATTATAAATAAAAAGTAGTATGATCTTTAAATGCCCTTGTCTTATGCCTGTGGGAATTTGTGTCTTGGCAAAATGTGCTGCAACGTCAACAGAATTCCTACTAAATTTCCACTTTATCATGTGTACAGTTTATTTCACAGCAAAATCTGTAGGAATTTTTATTGTCCATCTCCTTTTAACTGTCAATAAAATGTAATTCAGAGCACTAGGAAAGTGTGGAGTTTGCTCGCCATTACTGAAAGTCTGAATTATAAAATATCTTTAGAGAAATACATTTTGCTACTTCCAACTACTCAATAACTTCCAATTAAGAAAACAAAGTGTTGCCAAGTGGAGGAACTTTAGCAATCTTTTTTAGCAACTGCATAAAAGTTTTAAAAGATTGTAATTAACATACAAATTTCTGTATTGCAAATAAATCATTCCAGAACTTGGACATTTCCTCTCTCGTAAGTAAATTAAACATCTCTCTTTGTATTTTTCGTGAGAGTTATATTCATTTAGTCAACTATTGGTTAACAGTTTAAAAGGACATTTCATCTTCGCTTCTGTGAAAGTGATCATTTTCTTAAATCCTGAAGTCTCAAATAATCAGGGGTCATTCTACTTTTTTTCCCCAATGCAGTTGTAGCATTACCATACCTCCTGATACACCCTCCTGCCCATCACCCCACTCCCAACCCCACACACACCCAGATACTATTTTTCCTTCTAAGAGGTCCGCAGGGAAGAAGAATATCATGGTACCACCGTCCAATGTGGTCAGGGCTCATAAGTAAAAGAGGTTAACTTCAGTTACCTGGAAATGCCTCCATCATTCCAAGGCTGCAATCATTCTCTCACTTATAAATTCTAAGTTTAAATTAAACCAAATCCCAATCTTTCTTGGCTCCAATTCTTCTCTTTTGGTGAAGTTTGCATTCTTGGTTTTAAGAAAAGAAAGGCTTACTTTTTTTTTTTTAAAGGTGTTCAAGGCTTCTTGGACATGGAATAGTTTTTACAAAGTACCATTTTGTTGAGTGCAAAAGAATAAGAAACAGCTGGGTTACATTTCCTTTGAAATGCACATTTAGTTAAAAATTAAAGACAAAAAAATTAAAAAGCACTAGAGAAAAACACTTTTTGGTTTTGCCAAGACCCAAACCATTTAAGAAAAAGAAGGGATAAGAGAGAAGAGAAAAGAATCGTTTGAAATGTTTTGGCAAACCAGTTCCCCTTTCTGTGGTCCTAAAGTTCATTAAGCCTGAAATAAAATCGTACAAGATGCAAAATTAGTTTGAACTGGTTCTGGAAACAGTTATGAGTCTGTTAAGCATGAAGGGATTCAATAAATATTTCTCCTTTCTTTCCTCTACTATCCCAAGAATAGTTGCAGTCATTTTTTTCCCTTACTAGTTTCCGAATTTTGCCAAACTCTCCCTGATAGAGAGAAGGTTCCTAAACATAGGGATTGATTTAAGTAGAAAACTACATCCTAGTGGCTCAAGTTCCTGGAAACATGTTTGTACTACAAATAGTAAATAAATAATAAAAGTGATTCCAGGGAATGAAAAGTTGCTAGCTCCCTGCCAACTTGCTTTCATCACACAATAGAAAAACAAAAAGTCAATCTTGCCCTAGAATTATAGGTAAAATGGGCCCATATGTGGTCATGTTGACTTCAATTCAATTTAACAAACACCATTCAGCACCTACCATGTTCAAATCAAGGACTAGGTGCTATACGAGGATTTAAATAAATAAGCAATGACCTCAGAAATGGATAGAAGGGAGAGAAAGAAAAACTAAAATACAAAGTATAGAATAGAACCAGAAAACAATTCCCATATTGCAACATCAAAATTGATTTATTCAGTTCCAGAGTTCTCAAGATGCAAAATTTCATGAAATTATCTTTTTTTTCCTAAAGTAGTTCACAATATCAGGTACAGAAATGTATATAAAAAACTTACATTGAAGGCATCATATGACTATTCCATTATTTCAGAAACACTTGTTTAAATAAAGTGTTTCAGAATGGCTAAATATGGAGTGATTCATTGTACTTATTTGAAAGTCTCCCTTTAGAATTTCTAGAATAAGTTAACTGGCAAGAAAAATATTTTTATAGTTTAATACATTTATTAGGCAGAAATTTAACTACCTCATACCAGTGTTGGCAAAATTGGGAAAAGTTAATCTGTACTCACAAGTTTTTTTCTTGTTCGATTTCCTTCTACCCCCAGCACAAACTTAATAGACCCAAATTCTCATACACTTCGATGCTGCCTATATTTTTTCTATGAAAAGTAATCTGATATGTCAATTAACACTAAAGTAACACTGTTTTATGTCTTCCTGAAGGTCTTGGTGCTTCTTACAAAGATACCTGAGAGGATTTTAATAACCCATAAAGGTTGTTTCCTATCAGATTTGTTAGTAACCAAGTAAGACAGGAGCTGTCAGGAGAAGGTTCCGGGGCTTGAAGTGGACATGATGTTATCCCAGTGTCAGGGACTAAGGGAGGTGGCTCATGATGACTCAGGCAGGGGAGGTAAGCATTACTGTAGTCTTCAGTGAAGATTCAGGTACATGGTTGGCACCAGGGACCCCTCATGACAGTGCAGCTCTCTGTTGCCAGAGAGGACCCAGCAGCTGGACATCTTGGCAATAGGTGTTGCTCAGATGGTATAGTCCAGCCTGACTCACAGGTAGTAAAGGTGCTTGGGTACCCAGGCATTAGCTCCTGTGCCCTATTGTATGGGTTGTTGTAAAGATCCACTTTCTGCAAACTGTATTCAATCATAGCACAAATCTAAATAGCATCTGAAAGGTGCATTTTTGTGGGACCGCCTCTTCCCCACAGGGTTGGATAAGAGAGATACCTCTGCACTTGATTCTGTTTTACCAAGAACACAATCTGGGGCTTCTAAGAAAACCCTCTGGGCTTCTCTAGCAATCTTGAGCCAGGCCACCAGCCTCTCCCGCTGCAGACCAGTATATGAAAAACTGAATGGCAAATTCTTCATTTTATAACATAAACCTACACCAGTGCCCTGCATGACAGTACCTCATTTTTGCTGCTCCTGGTGGTTAACATACAAGTTTCCAATAAGGAAGTGTTTGGAAACTCTTCTGCCTCTCTTCCCTTCTGATTCTTTACCCTCTCCTTCCCGCCACATGCACAGGCGCCACCAAAAGGGGTGTGTCCCTCTGAGCACCCAATACAGAAAGCAACATGTGCCCCAAAGAACAGGTTTACCAACATGATATAGAAAAATCAGACCAAAAACCTCCTCTTCAGTTGTTACCTAAATGTTTGGCTATTTTTCAAAGAACCAGAGGGAGCCATGGTTCTTCCAGGACCGAATTCCCTCAAAAACTTTGTGATTTGACGGGCTGGATCTAGTGTCCAGGGGACACTGGTAATCTCAGGGGCCCTCTGCTATGCTCCAGCGTAGCCCTAAATCACAGATTGTCACAATGAAACTATTTCAGTGTTAATTTTACCTATGCCCCACCCCCCCAAAGAGACTCCAGCTTCTCCCATGCCCCAAAGGAAGCTCCTCCACAGGGTTTGCAAAGAGGATGCTTAATTGCAGGCTTTCTACCTGGCCTGTTATACACTTGAAAGCATAAAATAGTTGAAGTTCAAGTGAACAAGGAGTGTACAATCCAAAGGGTTTCGAAAAGAGTAACTACTAGGGTACCATGGGTTGCATTCTCACCGTATCCCCAACTAGAGACTCTTAGGCAAAGGGGCATTTGGGAGAGTTTGATATGCATCCCCTGGTGCAAGAACATATAATGGCATCTGGATTCCATCTAAAAAATTCAAAATTCAAGAGATTGAAGCTGACTAGCTAGTCTGCGAGCAGAGCAGAGCCGTAAGGCATCTATCTCGGTGACCTTCACTCCCAGGGGGAAACAGTGGAATGGTTTCCTATGGGTTATGAGACAGAGGGAAAGAGAAAGAGAGAGAGAGGTGCCACTTCACTACAGTGCTAGTCAAGTAAATTTCTTCACCCCTTTTCAGGATACTAGGTAATGGACAGAATACAAATGGATCACACATTCGGCTGCAGGTGCTGAAAGAAGATGCACCCACAGAGTGCGAACCAGGCTGAACGGCATCATTGGATACAGTCCAGTGCTGCTACAATGGATCCCAGGGGTCCCAGAGTCCCCTTTCATTGGGTCTGCTGCACTTAGACATTTTAGGGTGGTGCACTATGTTTTTTTTATTTGCCCCAGGGGTACAGGTCGGTGAATCATCAGGCTTACACCTTTCACAGCACTCACCATAGCACAAACCCTCCCCAGTGTCCACAACCCAGCCACCCCATCCCTACCCTCCCACCCCCCAGTAACCCTCTTTGTTTTGTGAGATTAGGAGTCTCTTATGGTTTGTCTCCTTCCCGATCCCATCTTGTTTCATTATTTTTCCCTCCCTACCCCCCATAACCCCCCATCCTGCCCCTCAAGTTCCTCATATTAGAGAGATCACATGATAATTGTCTTTCTCTGAAGGACTTACTTCGCTCAGCATAATGCCCTCTAGTTCTACCCACCTCATTGCAAATGGTAAGATTTCGTTTCTTTTGATAGCTGCATAGTATTCCATTGTATATATATATACCACATCTTCTTTATCCATTCATCTGTTGATGGACATCTAGGTTCTTTCCATAGTTTGGCTATTGTGGACATTGCTGCTATAAACATTCGGGTGCATGTGCCCCTGAGGATCACTACCTTTGTATCTTTAGGGTAAATACCCAGTAGTGCGATTGCTGGGTCATAGGGTAGCTCTATTTTCAACTTTTTGAGGAATCTCCATACTGTTTTCCAGAGTGGCTGCACCAGCTTGCATTCCCACCAACAGTGTAGGAGGGTTCCCCTTTCTCCGCAACCTCGCCAACATCTGTCATTTCCTGACTTGTTGATTTTAGCCATTCTGACTGGTGTAAGGTGGTATCTCGCTGTGGTTTTAATTTGTATTTCTCTGATGCCGAGTGATGTTGAGCACTTTCTCATGTGTCTGTTGGCCATTTGGATGTCTTCTTTGGAGAAATGTCTGTTCATGTCTTCTGCCCATTTCTTGACTGGGTTATTTGTTTTATGGGTGTTGAGTTTGAGAAGCTCTTTATAGATTTTGGATACTAGCCCTTTATCTGATATGTCATTTGCAAATATCTTCTCCCATTCTGTCAGTTGTCTTTTGGTTTTGTTGACTGTTTCCTTTGCTGTGCAAAAGCTTTTAATCTTGATGAAGTCCCAATAGTTCATTTTTGCCCTTGCTTCCCTTGCCTTTGGTGAGGTTCCTAGGAAGAAGTTGCTGCGGTTGAGGTCGAAGAGGTTGCTGCCTGTGTTCTCCTCAAGGATTTTGATGGATTCCTTTCTCACATTGACATCTTTCATCCATTTTGAGTCTATTTTTGTGTATGATGTAAGGAAATGATCCAGTTTCATTCTTCTACATGTGGCTGTCCAGTATTCCCAACACCATTTGTTGAAGAGACTGTGTTTTTTCCATTGGACATTCTTCCCTGGTTTGTTGAAGATTAGTTGACCATAGAGTTGAGGGTCCATTTCTGCACTCTCTATTCTGTTCCACTGATCTATGTGTCTGTTTTTGTGCCAGTACCATACTTTCTTGATGATGACAGATTTGTAATAGAGCTTAAAGTCTGGAATTGTGATGCCGCCAACTTTGGTTTTCTTTTTCAACATTCCTTCGGCTATTTGGGGTCTTCTCTGGTTCCATGTAAGTTTTAGGATTATTTATTCCATTTCTTTGAAATAAATTGTGGGTATTTTGATGGGGATTGCATTAAATGTGTAGATTGCTCTAGGTAGCATAGACATTTTCACAATATTTATTCTACCCATCCATGAGCATGGAATGTTTTTCCACTTCTTTGTGTCTNTTTTTCCACTTTTTTGTGTCTTCCTCAATTTCTTTCATGAGTACTTTATAGTTTTCTGAGTACAGATTCTTTGCCTCTTTGGTTAGGTTTACTCCTAGGTATCTTATGGTGTTGGGTGCAACTGTAAATGGGATTGACTCTTTAATTTCTCTTTCTTCTGTTTTGTTGTTGGTATATAGAAATGCAACTGATTTCTGTGCATTGATTTTATATCCTGACACTTGACTGAATTCCTGTATGAGTGCTAGCAGTTTTGGAGTGGAGTCCTNGTCCTTTGGGTTTTCCACAAAAAGTATCATATCATCTGCAAAGAGTGAGAGTTTGACTTCTTCCTTGCTGATTTGGATGCCTTTTATTTCTTTTAGTTTTCTGATTGATGAGGCTAGGACTTCTAGTACTATGTTGAATAGCAGTGGTGATAGTGGACAGCCCTGCTGTGTTCCTGACTTTATGGGAAAAGCTCTCAGGTTTTCTCCATTGAGAATGATATTTGCTGTGGGTTTTTCATAGATGGCTTTGATGATATTGTGGTACGTACCCTCAATGCCTACACTGTGAAGCGTTTTGATCAAGAAAGGGTGCTGTATTTTGCCAAATGCTTTTTCAGCATCTCTTGAGAGGATCATATGGTTCTTGTTCTTTCTTTTATTAATGTCTTGTATCACATTGATTGATTTGTGAATGTTAAGCCAACCTTACATCCCAGGAATAAATCCCACTTGGTCCTGGTGAATAATCCTTTTTATGTGCTGCTGGATCCTATTGGCTAGTNTGGTCTGTAATTCTCCTTTTTGATGGGGTGTTTGCCTGGTTTTGGGATCAAGGTAATGCTGGCCTCATACAATGAGTTTGGAAGTTTTCCTTCCATTTCTATTTTTTGGAACACTTTCAGAATAGGTATTCTTTGACTGTTTGGTAGAATTCCCTTGGGAAGCCATCTGGCCCTGGGCCCTTGTTTGTTGGGAGATTTTTGATGAGTGCTTCAATCTCCTTACTGGTTATGGGTCTATTCAGGTCTTCAATTTCTTCCTGGTTCAGTTTTGGTAGTTTATATTTCTCTAGGAATGCATTCATTTCTTCCAGATTGTCAAATTTACTGGTGTTGAGTTGCTCACAATATGCTTTTATAATTGTTTGTATTTCTTTGGCGTTGGTTGTGATCTCTCCTCTTTCACTCATGATTTTATCAATTTGAGTCCTTTCTCTTTTCTTTTGGATAAGTCTGGCCAGGGGATTATCAATCTTATTAATTCTTTCAAAGAACAAGCTCCTAGTTTCATTGAATTGTTCTACTGTTCTTTTGGTTTCTATTTAATTGATTTCTGCTCTGGTCTTTATTATTTCTCTTCTTCTGCTGGGTGTAGGCTTTCTGTGCTGTACTTTCTCCAGCTCCTTGAGGTATAGGGTTAGGTTGTGTACTTGAGACCCTTCTTGTTTCTTGAGAAAGACTTGTATTGCTATATACTTTCCTCTCAGGACTGCTTTTGCTGTGTCCCAAAGAGTTTGAACAGTTGTGTTTTCATTTCATTTGTTTCCATGAATTTTTTTAATTCTTCTTTAATTTCCTGGTTGACCCATTCATTCTTGAGTAGGGTGTTCTTCAGCCTCCATGTATTTGAGGTCTTTCCAACTTTCCTTTTGTGGTTGAGTTCTAGTTTCAGAGCATTATGGTCTGAAAATATGCAGGGAATGATCCCAATCTTTTGGTACCTGTTGAGACCTGATTTGTGACCCAGAATATGGTCTATTCTGGAGAATGTTCCATGTGCACTAGAGAAGAATGTGTATTCTGTTGTTTTGGGATGGAATGTTCTGAATATATCTGTGAGTCCAGCTGGTCCAGGGTGTCATTTAAAGCCTTTATTTCCTTGTTGATCTTTTGCTTCGATGATCTGTCCATTTTAGTAAGGGGGGTTTAATGTCCCCTACTATTTTGTATTATTGTCAATGTGTTTCTTTGATTTTGTTATTAATTGGTTCATATAATTGGCTGCTCCCTTGTTAGGGCCATAGATACTTAAAATTGTTGGATCTTCTTGTTAGACAGATTTTTTAAGTATGATACAGTC
>LNAC01001320.1:157835-194244 GCA_002007465.1 Ailurus styani | reverse complement strand
GCTTAAAATCTAATTTATCTGAAATAAGGATTGCCACTCCAGCTTTCTTTTGCTGTCCATTGGCATGGTAAATTGTTTTCCACCCCCTCACTTTAAATCTGGAGGTTTCTTTGGGTGTAAAATGAGTTTCTTGTAGACAACATATTGACGTGTCTTATTTTTTTTATCCATTCTGATACCCTGTGTCTTTTAGTTGGGGCATTTAGTCCATTTACATTCCAGGTAACTATTGAGAGATATGAATTTGGAGCTATTGTATTGCCTGTAAGGTGACTGTTACAGTATATTGTGTTTCTTTTTTTCTGGTCTATGTTTGTTTTATCTTCTCTCTTTGCTTAGAGGACCCCTTTCAATATTTCCTGTAGGGCTGGCTTGGTGTTTGCAAATTCCTTGAGTTTTTGTTTGTCCTGGAAGATTTTTATCTCCCCTTCTATTTTCAATGACAGCCTAGCTCGTTATAGTATTCTTGGCTGCATATTTTTCTCGTTTAGTGCTCTGAATATACCATGCCAGTTCTCTCTGGCCTACCAGGTCTCTGTGGATAGGTCTGCTGACAGTCTACTATTTCTACCATTGTATGTTATAGACCTCTTGTCCCGAGCTGCTTTCAGGATTTTCTCTTTGTCACTAAGACTTATAAGTTTTACTATTAGGTGATGGGGTGTGGAGCTATTTTTATTGATTTTGAAGGGGGTTCTCTGTGCCTCCTGGATTTTGATGCTTGTTCCCTTTGCCAAATTAGGGAAATTCCATACTATAATTTGCTCCCATATACCTTCTGCCCCCCCTTCTTCTTATGGGATCCCAATTATTCTAATATTGTTTCTTATTACGGTATCACTTATCTCTCGAATTCTCTCCTCATGGTCCAGTAGTTGTTTGTCTCTCTTTTCCTCCGCTTCTTTTTCTCTGTCATTTTGTCCTCTAAATCACTATTTCTGTCTTCTGCTTCATTTATCCTAGCAGTAAGAGCCTCCATTTTTGATTGCACCTCATTAATAGCTTTTTTGATTTCAGCTTGGTTAGATTTTAGTTCTTTTATTTCTCCAGAAAGGGTTTTTATTTCTCTAGAGAGGGCTTCTCTATTATCTTCCATGGTTTTTTTGAGCCCACCCAGCACCTTAAGAATCGTCATTCTGAACTCTAGTTCTGTCATATTACTAATATCCGTATTTTAGGTCCCTAGCCATCGTCACTGCCTCTCGTTCTTTTTTTTTTTTTTTGTGGTGATTTTTTTTCTGCCTTGTCATTTTATGCAGATAAGAATAGATGGATGAGAGAAGAAAATACTAAAGGGAAGCAATGACCCGCCCAAAAATATACACTAACATAATCAGAAGAGACGTGAAACTGGGGGCGGGGGGAAGAAGAAAGAGGGGAAAAAACCAAAAAACCAACCAAACAAACCAAACAAACAAACAAAAATAAAATAAATAAAGCCCTATATCATCTGTATCTATATCATCTTTTTCTGTTTCTATATTTATCTCTATCTCTGACTCTATCTCTATCTCTATCTATCTCTATATCTCTATCTATTAGACTGGTGAATTGAACAGACCCTATATGTATACAAAAAAATAAGGTTAAATACAATGAAGAGATAAAATATGACTATAACAATGAAAATTAAAAAAGATTAAAACGTGTTGACAAGATATAATAGTTAAAAAACATTAAAATAGGAAAGAGGAAAAAGTTTAAAAAAAAGAGGAAGAAAAAAATAAAATTCAAAGAATTCAACTTTGAACGACTAAAGGATCTTGGGGAAAAAGCCATGAATTCTTTTTGTTGCTTTCCCCTAGCTCTGGAGTTCCACAATTCTCAGTGATCTGTGAACTTGGTCTTGGCTGGATGTTCTTGCTGATCTTCTGGGGGGAGGGGCCTGTTGTTGTAATTCTCAAGTGTCTTTGCCCGAGGCAGAATTGCACCGCCCTCACCAGGGGCCAGGCTAAGTAATCTGCTCAGGTTTGCTCTTGGAGCTTTTGTTCCTTGACTGCTTTCCATACCGTGTTGGAGGACAGGAATGAAAATGACGGCCTCCCAGTCTCCAACCCAGAGGAGCCAAGAGCTTGAGGCCTCACTCTTCAGTGCACCCTCAGAGAAAAGCAGTCTGTCCCTCCCATGTCCCTGGTCTCTGGCCACACTCCTAGCTCACCTGGCCTGTGACCGAGCATTTCTATCTCTAGCGCACGGCCCCATTTAGAATCTCCAAAGCCAGCAGATTACTGCAGCCACTCCTGCACCACTCCTCCGGAGGAAGAAGTAGGGGTCTCTCTGGGTCTGCCACCCGTGGGGTCCCCGCTTAAAGAGCAGTGGCCCGACTGTGCTTTGGATCACAGCCCAAGGTAAAACCAAGCTGAGAGACAGCTTCTCAGCTCGGCTCCATCTCTCCAGTCGGCTTCTCTCTGATACCTGGGAGCTCGGTCACACTCAGACACTCCTGGTCTTTTTGTGTCCCTGTGGGTCCTGAGACCACACTGTCCCCACAAGGGCTTCACCCTCCGCTTAGCCTCTGGGGTGATGTTCCCCAGTGGAACCAACTTCTAAAAGTCCCAATTTTGTGCCCTGCTGCTCTCTCACTTGCCAGGAGCTGGCCCCTCCCCCCGGGGTCTATGTTCCCGTCACTTCAGATTCACTTCTCTGCATGTCCTACCTCCCGGAAAGTGGTCAACTTTCTGTTCCTAGAATTTCTGCTCTTATTTTCTTCGATCTCCTGTAGAATTTGTAGGTGTTCAGAATGGTTTGATAATTATCTGGGTGAATTTCTGGGGCCTGATGATAATCGGTCTCCTACTCCTCCGCCATCTTGCTCCTCCTCCAAGATGTAAGTTTTTTTTCAGATGGTGCACTACTTTGAAAATTTAATCAAAACTTCAACACTTCATCTTTCAGAGAATTTTTAATGAGATTTCAGGTGTTTCCAGACCTCTTGAAGGCTGCTCATGGACCACTGTTGACTTTCCTCTGCCATGTGTCCTACCAGGTGAAGGACCCCTGATTCAACCCAGCCCACCCCATGTAGCCAGCACCATTTATCAGCTAGTTCCTGGAATTCTCGATGTCATTCACAGCCTTCCCCAGAACCACTGGTCTTGGAATGCTAATCTCCTGCTCCCACTTCCCAGGCTGGATCCCTTCTTCCTGATATCTGACCTGGAATCCTATTTAATTGTAAAGCTCCCCCAGTTCAAACTTAATAACCCCCCAACCCAACACAGTATAGCCCATATTCTGGAAATGCCCTGTTCTCATCCAACATCCAAGCATCTTTGTCTGGAGAACATCCATTTGAAAACATTTCTAAATCTTCCTTAGCTTAAGGATTGGATCTAGGTTAAAGTAAAAAAACAAAACAAAACAAAACAAAAAACAAAAAACACAAATGACTGCAGGCAAAGTAACACTTAAACCCTTGTCTTTCATTTGCATTTCCATGTTAATAAATTTCAGATCTTTGTTTCCGAGAGATTTTGTTGAAGAGAGTTTGAGAATAGCATCAAGAGAAGAAACTCTCCTAAGAGAGGAAAGGGGAGTTTGGGTGGAATGTAAAATTACTAATTTTTCCTGTTCCTCATTTTTTCTTGGGACCCACACTAAGCTGGGTGCCTAAAACTTAGTACAGAAAAAGCTTTTCTGACTTGGGTTATTGCTGAGAGTATTTTGGATGGTGTGGCATTCTGCCATGCCTTTGGCATCAACTACAGTTAACTAAAAATTGTGTGTGTATAGTGTTGATGTGTGCCTGATGAGCAGGAGACTAAACCACTACCTCTACCCCTGAGCATGGCCCCACTCAAGACATAGAAAGGATGAAGCACGCTCCCAAGGTTGCAGTTCTCAGTGGATCAGTAATAGACTTGGGTCATCAAGCCGAGCAAACCAGACAGCCTGACTTTTTCTTATCCAATAGAAACTTGAATTTTTAGAATGTATTCACATCACATCATTTAGGGATTTATGCCTGCAAGTGCACTATCATTAAAGAGTTATATGCATACATTCCCCTTTCCACTGCAGGGATTACAAACCCCTAATGATAGTAAATTATTCTCTCCTGCGCCATATACTACGATTTCTCTGTGGAATTTTCTAGGCTGCTTTGTAAGGCACTGCAGTCCTAATGAAGTGTTATTTATACTATGCACTGATTTTCTGCTTTGTTTTTAAAGTTTCTCCTTGTTCCATCTTTTTTGATTTATCATACATTTAGCAGACCTAAGTATGAAAGCCATTTTTCTGTCACTCTTCGAACTTTAAATGAACAAGACTTTTTATGAAGTGTAATTTTCAATAACAATGAAATATTAGAAGCCCCTCTTGGAATTCCTTGTTCCATTCCTGCCTGTGTTTTTTTTTTCTTTTCTGTTTTTCTTTTCTTTTCTCCCTGGTTTCCCACCAGTGCTGTCTGAGATTGCCATGGCCTCTGATATATGGAACTAGGGATCCAATGGGGTGTCAGAAGAATTTCCTCTTACTTGATTATCAAACACCATAGACATGTACACAACAGGCTATGCATATAATTAAATTTGGGGTTTTGAGAGGCTTGAAGGTGCACAAAGAGATACAGGGTTAGTTTTCTAGAAGATGGCAGTTTTCCTTTGATTTGGTCTCCTTTACACTTGCATCTAAAACAAATAACTTCTAATCATTCTCACCTAAAAGCCTAAGATTCTAATCAATCAATCTGGATGAAAATCATCATGGTACCATTTTTTGGCTATGTTATTTGAAAGCCTTTATAGAGCTTCTAGGAAATGGGGTATCATCAAAGTAAGTGCCATATGAAGAACAAGTGGTGGAATATGTGAACGAGGTTAACATGATTTACATAATATAGTCTCAATAAATGTTCCCTTCCCTCCTCTCCCCTCCCCTCTCCTATTTACCTTTCCTCTCTTCTCCTCCATTCCAGCCATTGGAATTTATTCCTAAAACAACAAGTTTGTTGCAATACCTGTGGCAGATAAAATTTGCTTGTCTTCCCAACTACCATCTCCACCACCTCCTCCCTCTGTTACCCCTTCATTTGCTTGCTAAGGGAAGGGGATCATGATTAAAATAAGCCAATTTTAGTAATTCCATAATCTTGGAAGTTGACTGGATTTAGGCATTGACAGGTGGCTTAATACTAATCAATAGTACATGCAGGAAAAGCTACTGGGGTCATCGAGGGAAAGGTTTTCTCACTAATGTAAAGATTTTGGGGAGACTTCTGGGAAGATGGAAGAGTAGGAGGAACCCAAACTCACCTTGTCCCACAGACATACCTAGATAACAGCCACATCAGTGCAACCAACCCAGAAAATAACCCAAAGTTTGGTAGAACAGACTTTCCACAGTTAATCTTACAGAGGAGACTGCATCAAAAGGGTAGGAGAGGTAGCAATGCAGTCAGGAACCAAACTCACAGTGAGGCTAACCATTAAAGGGAGGGACACTACAGTCACAAAGAAGGGAGAGAATCAGACCCCAGAGCAGGTAATCCAGGTACATGGGACATGGGTTGGGAAGATGAGTCCCCATAACATTTGTATTTGAAAACCAGTGGGGCTTAATTTTGTGAGTTGTTTTTTTTTTTTACGACCAATGGGGCTTAAGTCTGTAAAAATTAGTGGTCTGCCCCTGGAAGAACCAGTGGATGATAGGAAACTGAGCCCTGACCCTTAAAGACACAGGATAACAATAACTCCACAGAAATACAACATAGTAGCAGCCGTCTGAAAAGTGCCTAGGTTACATGTGAAGGAAATTTATTTTTTAATCTTAGAACATACACTGGCAGGGCAGGGATCTTTAGGAGACTTCTCCAAGAACCAAAGAACTAGCAGGTGTCATTTATCTCACTCCCACCCACCCAGCCTAGATAGCTAGACACTTGTGGGAATCAGCTAGATTCAAACATCTAGATCAGGAGGCACAGAAAGCTGTCCATAAATTCAACCCAAGGTGGTCCAAACCAAGACACATAATAATTAAAATGGCAAAAAGTAGTGATGAAGAGAGAATTTCAAAAGCAATAGAAAAGGCGTGCCTGGGTGGCTCAGTTAGTTAAGCATCTGCTTTTGGCTCAGATCATGACCCCAAGGTCCTGGGATGGAGCTCCATGTTAGGCTCCCTGCTCAGTGGGGAGCCTGTTTCTCCCTCTCCCTCTGCTGCTTCCCCTGTTCATGCTTGTTTTCTCTCCCTCCCTCCCTCCCTCTCTGTCTCTCTCTCTCTCTGTCAAATAAATAAACAAATAAAATCTTTTAAAAAGAGGGGCAAGAGAAAACAGTTACATATAGGGGAAACCCCATATAAGGGAAACCCCCTATCAGCTGATTTTTCAGCAGAAATTTTGCAGGCCAGAAGTGAGTGCCATGATATATTGAAAGGGCTATAAGAAAAAACCTACAACTAAGTATAATCTGGCCAGCAAGGCTATCATTCAGAATAGAAGGAGAAATAAAGAGTTTTCCAGACAAATAAAAGTAAAGGAGATCATCACTAAACTAGACTAAAAGCAAACATTAAAGGAAATTCTTTGGGTGTAAAGAAAAGGCCATAATCAGAAGTGAGAAAATTATGAGGAACACGTTTATATTCACAGGTAAATATAAACATAATAAAAGTAATAGATTAATCACTTATAAAGCCAGTATGGCAGTTACAGGATAAAAACATTAAAATTAATTGCATCTGTAAAAATCAGTCAGGGAGAATCTGGGCAGCGCAGCCAAGTGAGAAGCCTACCTGATTTTGGCTCAGGTCATAATTTCAAGGTCCAGGTCCTGGGATTGAGGCCCACATCAGGCTCTGCACTCAGTAGGAAGTCTGCTTGAGGATTCTCTCTCCCTCTCCTATTGCCCCTCCCCCCACTCATGTATGCATGCACACTCTCCCTTTCTCTAAAATAAATAAATAGATAAATAAATCTTTAAAAAATAAAAATAAAATCAGTCAAGGGATTCACAAAATAAAAGGATGTAAAGTATGACATCATATACATAAATTGAGGGGAGGGGAGAAAAAATTTAGTGCTTCCAGAATGAGTTCAAATTGTGACCATCATATTAATATAGATAACTCTATGCATAAGGTGTTGTATATGAGCTTAATGGTAACCACAACTCACAACCACAATGGTAACTTAATATCTATAACAGGTATTATAGTGATATACTTGGCCTCCTTAATATCTATAACAGGTATTTCAAATAATAGAAGAGGAAGGAAAACTTCAAAATTTATTCTATGAGGCCAGTATTATCTTAATACTAAAGCCAAATAAAGACACTACAAAAAAAAAAAAGGAAACTAGAGGCCAATAGCTTTGATGAACAGAGATGCAAAAATCCTCAACAAAATATTAGCAAACCGAATCCAACAATACATTTTAAAAAATTATTCACCACAGTCAAATGGGATTGATTCCAGAGATGCAAGCATGGTTCAATATTTGCAAATTAATCAACCGATATATCACATTAACAAGGGAAAAGATAAAAACCATATGATCATCTCAATAGACACAGTAAAAGCATTTGACAAAGTAGAGCATCAATTTATGATAAAAAAAAACTCTCAACAAAGTAGGTCTAGAGGGAACACACATACCTCAAAGGCCATATATGAAAACAGCCAACATCATACTCTATGGTTAAAAACTGAGAGCTTTCCTCTAAAAACAGGAAAAAGACAAGGATGTCCACTCTCATCACTTCTATTCAACATAGTACTGAAAGTCCTAGCCACAGCAATCAGACAAGAAAAAGGAATAAAAGGCATCCAAATTGATAAGGAAGAAATAAAACTTTCAGTACTTCTAGATGACATGATATTATATATAGAAAATCCTAAAGAATCCACCAAAAAATACTAAAACTGATAAAGAAATTCAGTAGAGTTGCAGGATACAAAATGAACATAAAGAAATCTGTTGTAATGGAAAAAAGACATCTCTTCTACAAATGATGTTAGGAAAACTGAGCAGCTACATGCAAAAGAATAAACCTGGATCACTTTCTTATACCATACATAAAAATAAACTCAAAATGGATTAAAGCTCTAAATGTGAGATCTGAAACCATAAAATTCTGGAAGAAAACATAGGCAGTAATTCTTTGACATCAGCTGTAGAAACATTTTTCTAGATTTGTCTTCTCTGACAAGAGAAACGAAAGCAAAATTAAACTATTGAAACTGTACCAAAAACAAAGTTTCTGCACAAAAAAGGAAACCATCATCAATAATAAAAAGGCAATCTACTGAATGGGAGATATATTTGCAAATGATGTATTCAATGAGGAGTTAATATGCAAAAAATATAAAGCACTTATACAACTCAACACCAATAATAAAAATAATAATAATAGTATTTTTTCATGGTCCTAATCTTTATTATTATTATTATTTTTTTTTATTTGCCCCAGGGAATAATAATAGTATTAACCCAATTAAAAAGTGGGCAGTGGGCGCCTGAGTGGCTCAGTTGGTTAAGCAACTGCCTTCAGCTCAGGTCATGATCCTGGAGTTCCACATCAGGCTCCCATCTCTGTGAGGAGTCTGCTTCTCCCTCAGACTTCTCCCTTCTCATGCTCTCACTCTCTCTCTCTCTCTGTCAAATAAATAAATAAAATCTTAAAAAAAAAAACAAAAACAGGCAGAGACCTGAATAGACATTTCTCCAAAGAAGACATACAGATGGCCAAAAAAAGAAACACATGAAAAGATGCTCAACATCACTAATCATCAGGGAAATGCAAATTAAAGCCACAAGAAACAACAAGTGTTGGTGAGGATGTGGAGAAAAAGGAACCCTTGGGCACTGTTGGTGGGAATGGAAATTGATGTAGCTACTGGGGAAAACAGTATGGAGTTTCCTCAAAAAATTAAAAAGAGAATTGCCATGTGATCCAGTAATTCGACTCCTGGGTATTTACTGCCCCCCCCATGAAGACACTAATTTGAGAAGATCTATGCACTGGTATGTTTACTGCAGCATTATTTACAATAACCAAGATATGAAAGCAACCCAAGTGTCCCTGGAAAGATGAATGGATGAAGAAGATGTGGTATGTATATACAATGAAATATTACTCAGCCATAAAAAGGAATGAAATCTTGCCATTTGAACAACCTGGATGGATCTAGAGGGTATAATGGTAATTGCAGTAAGTTAGAGAAAGATAAATATTATATGATTTTAGTCATTTGTGGAATTTAAGAAACAAAACAAATGAACAAACCAATTAAAAAAAAGACAAGTAAATAAAAGAGTCTCAACTATAGAGAACAAATTGGTGGTTACCAGGGGGAAGTAGGTTGCAGAATGGATGAAACAGATAAAGGGAATTAAGAGTACACTTATCCTGATGCACACTGAGAAAAGTATAGGATTTTTGCATCATTGTATTGTGCACCTGCAGCTAGTATGATGCTATATATTAATTATACTTGGAGCACATCCCCCTCATCTTGTTAAACAAAAGTGGTCATGTCTTCATGGATGCCTGAACCTGCTACAGTGATGCTCTTGAACATGAGATGTCACCAACACATATGGCAGAGTAGAACGATGGAAACCCCAGTCCTTGATGACATCACTGTGCTGCTAAACAGCCCTCTCCAATTTCCCTGCCATATTAGACAACATATGCCTTAGGATTTAACGGTCTTTGGGTCAGTATTCTGTTCTTTGCAGCAGAAATCAACTCACTGCCAGTGTTTCACAGACCCACGTAAAAGTCTCGGCTTTCTTTGGGCACAAGCTTGGGCATGTTATCTAAACTCAAAAGCCTCAGTTACCTTTTCTATATAACGGAGACAGTAATTTTAGCCCCACAACATACTGGTAGGAGGATTCAAAAAATGCACGTAGAATAATGTTTGCTAGGACATACTCAGTAAATGATAGTTAAAATGATTTTAACAATCCCCCTAATTCACAGGCAGAAAACTCAGATTATACCTCTCACACAGCTCACTGTTGGAGGATTTGAATAAAAACCTCACTGATCTGTGATTTCTAAATTCTAGTACTCTGGGCAGCTAGCTGGTTGTTCTCTTGCCTCTCCATTCTCTGTGTTTCTGTCCCTGAAGTCTGAGGGCCTGCACAGAGGTGGGACACCCCTCTATATACACTCTCACATCAAAGGAAATACAAAAGGGACTAGTGTTCATGTGACCCAAGGAGGAATCTGTAGAGTTGCTGGAAAATGTGAGGCCTGAAGAGCTTTTTTTATTCTAGTGACCAAAGGGTTAGAGGAACTGGATCTCTTAATTTCCTTCTAGAACAACTCTTTTTGACACAGTCCCCCAAAGTCTCTTCCTTTGCCCCCTCTAAGTTCTTCCTGCAAATAGCCCTATTGCTTCTATTATGATCTATGAATCAGGATCTTCTACATGATGAGATATTGGTTCTCTGCTTTTTCCTATTCTCAAATATTATATAAAATGGTCTTGTTTTCTTAACCTTCATTAGGATCCTTTCTTAGATTTTAATACTTGTGTTTGTTTCCTTTTTTTCCTTGCTTTGCCTTACACTTGAAATTTTCCTTGATTCTTTCATTGTAACTGAAATTCCCAGCCCCCTTTTCCTTTTTGTGCTGATTCTGTTTCATCTCAGTTTCCCAGAAGTCTGCCCAGAAATCCCCAGAACTGGAAACCTGAATCTTTACTTTCTGCACTTATGCTGGCAAGTTGGCTCAGAATCCAGGTGCAGCCAGGCACAGCAGATAATGCCAGCATCGACATTTCTTAGATTTAAAGTGCATTTATTGCTTTGGATCACAAAGAATGTCAACATGGCTTCCAAAAGAAACCCTATAGGTGATTAGTGGAACTTGGTTATATTTATTTATTTATTTATTCATTCATTCATTCATTCATTCATTCATTCATTCATTCAGATTGCCCAGCCACAGAACCTCCTCCCCGTGCTGGGGAATCTGGCACTATAGGTTTGGAGTGGCAATGCCCCCAAAGGCCAGATACCTGGTTTCCCTGATCTCCAGCCACTAGGGGACAGCCATGCCTGCAGCATAAAAATACAGCTTTATGAAGATCCAAGGACTGTTTAGAATCTGCTTTTGTTGCCGTGATGGCAGAGTTCAGTGTCCCCAACTGGGGGCCATGGCAGCACACTAAGCAGACCAGAATGGGGGCCATGGTAGTGCTCTTCTGGACATCCAACTTCGCTTCTCAGACCTTGCTCTCTAGCCAACTAGTCAATCCAAGAGCTGTAAGGGACTCCTCCAATCATTTCCTTTGCTTAAGTTAGCTCTGTTTCTGTTGTTTGCAACTAAAAAACCAGCGTGGCACATTTTTAATTTACTTTTTTAAATTTCATTATGCCATGAAAAAGGCAGGGTCTTCAGGGGAGAGGGACATGAGGACAAATTCTCCCCTTTACTCGCCAACCCTGGACAATTAACTTAACATGTCTGAGACTCAGGGGCACCTGGGTGGCTCAGTGGGTTAAAGCCTCTGCCTTCGGCTCAGGTCATGATCCCAGGGTCCTGGGATTGAGCCCCACATCAGGCTCTCTGTTGGGTAGGGAGTCTGCTTCCTCCCCTCTCCCTGCCTCTCTGCCTACTTGTGATCACTCTCTCTCTCTGTGTCAAATAAAAATAAATAAAATCTTTAAAAAAAAAACATGTCTGAGACTCTGTCTTTGCAATAGAAACAAAGGGAAAATAATATCAAACTCAGAGATTTATTGAAAGAATCAAAAGAAACTTTATATGGAAAACTCTTGATCATTTTTTTTAAATTAAAATTTGGTTCTGCCCTCCTGCAACATACAGTTTAGTTGGCAAACTATGGCACGCACACATACAATTGCCAAAAGACAGATGCAGACAACACATTCTGCTGAGTTCACCGGACAGGAGAGCTCTGTGTTGCAGAGAAGGAAGGGAAGGCTTTTTAAGAGAAAGAGGCACATTTGTAAGATATCAGATTACAATGGTACTAGAATCCCAGACTATTTGGATATAATGTTGTCGCAAGAATTTTATTCTGTCAATTCCTTCCCATCTTTCTTAGCCTGTCTAACTGCTATTTATTCTGAAAACTCAACCAAGCATTATTCCCTCCAGGAAACTTCTCTGACTTTCATTGACTGGGTCAGGAACCTTTTCTGTGTTCACTAATAATTTACACATTCCTATGCCTGTCCTGTAAATATTGGCTCCTTTGTCTGCCTACAGTCACTAGTCTGTGGATCCTGTGAATGCAGGAGCCATGTCTGTCTTATTAATCACTCTATTCACAACATCCAACACCGTACCTGGCACACAGTAAGTTGTCAATCAGCATTTATTGAATGAATGTGGAATGAACATCCCCAGCAGAGAAAACCACAGAAAGACAAATCTGGCTAAAGACAGAATGTTTCTGGTAAAAATACTTTGCAACTTCACCAATGTCAAAGTGTCCTGGCTCCATCCAGAATTTGATGGCAAAAATATAGATAATCAAGATAATTAAATTAGAAGAGAGGCCAAAGCAAACTGTTGGTGTTGTATAAAAGAGATATAAAAATGAAATTTTATGAATATTTTAATCTAGTTAATCTAAAAGAAAAAAGAGAACTACCACCCCACTTTACTATGATCACGACCAGTCATTTCGAGTGGATAGTGGTAATTATAAACTCAGCTCAGGGGAGTGAGTGAGTGCAGGTACGTGTGTGATTATGTGTATATATATTCTTCAACGAAATTTTGTGATTAATCATTTTGTAGACAATCAGGATTTCATGTGCACCGGGATTTTTTCCTAAGCTATCCTTCTGAAAGTCTCACACTCATAGAAATAATATTGGCTCTTTTTTCGACATAACGTTTTGATTACTCTGGCTCCAGCAAGTCTGGGGTTTGTCCTCTATCTGCATGCTTTTTGAGGAAAAAGCCTTTTGGTCATGACAAACCCATATAGGCACCTGAAACATTTTTTGAATAATCTAAGTGTTAGAATATGTGCCAAGTAGAAGGATACGGGAAGAGTTATAAGAGTCAAGACATGGCAGGGCAGAATGAGCCACGATTATTAAGGAATTCCTCGTGGGTAGGAGGGTAAGGATCACGAGGGCCTCTGGGGGGCAGTTTCAGTGAGACAGAGAACCATATACCAATATTATGGAGTAGGTACGAGAGATTGGTGTGGACCACTTTTGAAAGGATGGCAATGTAGCAATAGAACGCAAGGAGAAGGAGAAGGAGAGTATTTGGTGACAGAGAGAGCCTGGGAGGGTACTAACCCTAACGAATTTTTTATTAATAACATACGGTAAAACTGACTTTTTTCGTGTACAGTTCTATGAATTTTAACACCCGTAGAAATTCATGTAACCACCTGATCATAGGACACAGAACCGCTCCTTCATCCTAAACAATTCTTAGTGAGGCCTCTTTGCAGACATTCCCTCTCCTCACCCCTAGCCCTGGCAGCCACTGATCTGTTGGTCATTGTAGGTTTGTCTTTTCATAAAGATTATAGTAATAGAATCATACAATATGCCACATATTGAGATGAGGTTCTATTCAGTCCATATGATGTCTTTGAGATTCATCCAGCTAATGTCTCTAGTTCATTCCTTTTCATTGCTGGGTATATACCAGTGCATGATGTACCTCCGTTTGTTTATCCATTGAGCTGTTCTAGCTTTTTGGTGATTGTGAATGCAGCTGTTATAAACACTCATGTATAGGTTTTTGTGTGAACACAGGTTTTCATTTCGGTAAACACCTTAGAGTGAAATTGTTAGGTCATATGTTACGTGTGTGTTTAACTTCGGAATAACTGCTATGCTGTGCTCTAGAGTGGTTGTCCCATTTTGCATTACCAGCAGGAAGGTCTGAGAGTTTTGATGGTTCTGCATCTTTGCCAGCTCTACAGAGTTATCTCATCATAGTTCTAATTCACATTAATTCAATGGCTAAGGACCTGGAACATTCTTTCGTGTGCTGGTTTGATGTCAACATATCCTCTTTGATGAAATGCCCAAGTCATTTACCCATTTTTAAAGATTTTATTTATTTATTTGACACACAGAGAGATCGCAAGTAGGCAGAAAGGCAGGCAGAGAGAGGAGGAAGCAGGCTCTCCGCCAAGCAGAGATCCCCTTGCGGGGCTCGATCCCAGGACCCTGAGATCATGACCTGAGCCGAAGGCAGAGGCTTAACCCACTGAGCCACCCAGGTGCCCCAACCCATTTTTAAATTGGGTTGTTTGTGTTTGACTGTTGAGTTTTGAGGGTTCTTTATGTATTCTGGATAAAGGGCTTTTGTCAAATGTGTCATTCGCAAATATTTTTTTCCAGCCTAGTTTGTCTTTTCACGCTCTGAACATGTTTGTTTTTTTTTTTTTGCAGGGCAAATACTTTACATTTTTTTGAAGCCCATTTTAACCATTTATTTTCTTTAAGGCATCAGGCATTTGGGGTAATGTCTAAGAATTCTTTGCCTAACCCCAGGTCACAAGGTTTTCAACATTGTCTTCTGAATGTTTTTACATTTTACTTTTTACATTTAGATCTATGAACCAATTTGAATTCATTTTTGCAAAAGTAATAAGCCTGAAATTCGAGTTCATAATTTTTTGCATATGGATGTTCAATTGTACCTTTTTTTTTTTCATTTTTTTTTTATTCGCCCCAGGGGTACAGGTCTGTGAATCATCAGGCTTACACCTTTCACAGCATTAATTGTACCATTTATTGAAAAGACTATCTCTTCCTCCGTTGAATTGCCATTGCACCTTGAGTCCAAGAGCCCAAGAATCAGTAGAGTGCCAAGGAGTGAGGGCAGGAGACAATGGATGGCTCAGTTGAAGCAGAGAGAGAGCAAGTTCAGGCATCTTCTACCTTCTTCTTTTACTCGGGCCCTGAAGGGAGTGAGGATGCCCGCCCCGCCCACACTGAGGAGGGCCATTCACTCTACTCAGCTCACCAATTCAAATGCTAATATCTTCTGAAAACACAGACACACCTACAAGTATTTTCGCCAGCTCTCTGAGCATACCTTAGCCCAGTCAAGTTGGGACAGAAAATTAACCAATATATTGTGTTTTTTTCTGGTGCTACCAGCACTGCCTAGGTTTTTGATAAAATTTTCTAAAAACCCCAAGTTTCCAAACTTCTAAGATGGTCTGTGGCAAAGCAAGGGGTATTCTTTTCTTGTGTTTCCCTCTCTCAGAGGAATCCCAAGCAACTTTTTCTTGTTCCATAAAGTTCCATAGTTTAGTAAACAGCTCCTCTGTTTTTATACTCCACTTAGCTTTTGGTCAAAAGTTCAACGGAGACTAGGATGGGACACATTTCTACTGATTGACACCAAACTTTAATTAGAATCTTTCCTCCTTTATAATAATTAAGTCTTTATTATTTGATCAGATTTATTACCCCTGGATCCTTCGTCCCTGAAGATGTTTTCTTCCTGAAGGCTCCTCATTTCTCTGCAAAAGGACATAGGTTGGGCCTATCCCACCATATTCCCAGACATGCCAGAAGATTCCAAATTACCCATGCAGCTGGGTTTCTGATAAATCTCTCCCATCAGTTTGCTAATCATTTTGGACTTCCACTTAGACTCAAGCTTAGATATCCCTACGCATGATACAATTTCATATAACATAATAATTGAAGCATCTCTGGGAGGAAATTATGAATACTATCAACTCTAAAGGCAAGGAGGCTAAGCCTTCAACTCATTAAGTAATTTGCCAAAGGGATTCCTAGATTTAGAATTGAAATGCAGATTTTGTGACTCCAAATACTATTACTCTTTCCATCAAACCACAGACAGAGGCTTAGAAATCATCCCTGGTGACCATTTGTCAACTGTCTACCAATGCCAGGGCATTCTACCAACCATTCGAGCTCCCCCTTGCATGCTGATGGACAATAAAGGTAGAGTAGGTTGGGAACGCTTGTCCAAACTATCAGTGAATTTTTACCTGGCAAATAAATTAAAGCTAGAGACACTGTAGCCATGAAGAACCCTATTTGAATTCTCCCTTTTCCACTTACTTAGGGTACATATCTTAAACCTGTTAAGCCTCACTTTCCTGTGTACAAAATAGGGATAATAAAAACTGCCTCACAGAATAGTTAAAGAGGAGAAAGGAGTCACCCACCATGTCAAGTCTTTAGTCCTGTTCCCAAAATGTAATGCTTCCTCAAGAAATGGCAACTGTTATTGATTAATTCATTATTATTATTATTATTATTATTCTATTTTGAACATAATAGGTAATATGAGGTATATATTTGAACATATAAGATAAATTATATTCAATATATCATCTTTTTAATGAGCAAGAACACATTATCATGGGTAGTAAGTTTCCACAGTTCAAGTGGTCTCCAACTTTTGCAATTAAACCAATTTTGAAAATGGCACTCAGGATAGCACAAAATTGGACCACATTGTAGGGTTCAGGAAATGAGACACAGGGAAGAAAGTTTCCTCAAAGAAATGAATTAAAATCTGGTTAGGATTTATGCTATTCAGAGTGTACTGGAAATGGTAGAGGATCAAATTGCAGCCATCTTTATTAAAGAAATACACAAAGCAAAAGTTAATTTAAGATACATTTTCATTCCAAGGGATTATTTTTAAAGTTTCATTACTAGCATTCTCACTGTGTTTGCTGCTGGGTGGTAGAAAAAAAAAAAAAACAAAACACAAAAAACCCCATACCTAAACAACAACAAAAGAATTAAACAGCCTTGTCTCTTATATTCAGTTGCTTATTCTCTTTTGGTAAATGCTACAAATGAAGGTTTTCCCCCAGGCACATTTTCTTTTTCTTTTCTATTTTCTGGAAAGAAAACAACAGATTAAGAAGCAAAATATCACTTTTCCCAATAGTCACGTTTAGAGACTATAATCATTATAAGAAGATAATGTTGAAAAATCAACCCAAAAATAATTTATCAGGTGCACTTATTATTATTGAGCAATATGGTAAAATGAGATAAATACAAAAGAGAGAATCAATGGTCTAGTTAAGACAGAGCTGAAACACATAAGGCAACAACAAGAAAAGCAGTCTCACAATCAAGCAATGAAGGTGATACATAAAAGTGACACAGAACAATGTTGTCAGATCTCCATGAAGCTGACCTGAGACAGAACAGTTCCCTGACCAACTCTAACAAAACACATTCCATCATGTTATGTTTCTAAAAGGGAGAAGATATAAATCCAAAGGGGCAGTCTGTCAGATCAGAGGAGTCTGAGACGGAGTACTTGGTTGCATCACTTACAGATCAGGCAGCAATACCAAAGAGATAACACATCCATTTGCAATTATGACATTTTATCATGTTCATTTCTGTATCCCCAGTGCCAGGTGCTATGCTTGACTATGTGTAGATGTTTGTTCCAGGTACTTTAGAAAGCTCTAAGGATATAGTATTGGACATGAGAGGGAAGTCCCAAACTCTCAAGGAACTTACATAAATAAAGACTATATTGGATAATGATGAAAGCTACGAAGGGCCATGTTTTAATAAAAAACTCAGGGGAGGAGGATAATCAGGGTGCATCTCTCAGTAGGTGACAGACATTTCAGTGGAGATTTGAATGACAGAAGTCAGCCACCTAAGGATCTGGACAGGTGCTATAGGCAGAGGGAACGGCTAATGCAGAAGCCCCAACTGGGAAGGAGTTTGGTGTGGTGCTGGAATAGAAAGGAAGCCAGTTTGGATTTAATATAGAAAGCAAGGAGCAATACAATGGAGTTGGAAACACAGCAGGAAGGATGTTATTTAGACATTTTTAAGTTGAAGTAAATTATCCTAAGTGTGATAAGGCATTGAGCATTGGGGAAGGCCCTACTATTATTCGTATTTTTAAAAGACCACTTGGGCTGATGTGTGGAGATGAGAGAGATAACTGCAGTGGTCAAAGGGAAGGTTGATGGTAACCTGGACAAGGATGAAGTGTTATTGGATAAATGAGTGATTAACATGTATTGGTACCCAGATACCTAAAAGGGAGAAAGAATTGTAGACAATGAGATGTATGAGCTTAAAAGCTTCTGTGCAAGCTAGAGTCACAAAAATCGGAAGAGTGGGTATCATCAGGGAAGGGGTAAATATTTTTTGGGCTGTATTAAGACGGAAGTGATGATAAAATATGTTCCCAGGAATCTGTGGATAATATGAGATTGAAACTAATAAAAATTAGGAAGAAATGGAAATGGTTGCTTGTAAATTATTCTAATAAATGTGATATTAAAATAAGAAGTATGAAATAGTTTGTAAAGCGACAAGAGTGGAATGTGAGATATCCTTAAGAATACTTTTAGGTCATTCAATAAAAATGTTATTTTTCACTTAAAGCCATAGTCTCACTCTCTAGCGGGTGAGGGCAGCAGGTGTGTAAGCCAGGGGTGCCAAGTTGACCTTGAAAACATGACCTATCATTCATTGCCTTGTCACAATTTACCTCAGTCTGAGAGACCAGGGGATCACATCACTCTCCAGTTTACATCAGCGATGTCACGTGTCGTGTCCAATACCCCTGCCGAAGACGTTAAGTTCTTCAACATCTAGTTTTATATTTTGCTCATTGTTTACATACTCTGAATTTTCTCTCCCAGGGCCATGTGCACATTAGCAAATAAGAAATATTTGTTGACTTACACTGACACAATCTATTTAAAACTTGTTTACTCATCTTTACATTGTGGGCTTATCTCTTTCTCCATATCACAGTATAAGAAAACCATACGCCTTCTACTTCCCTACTTCCCCAAAACACTTGCCCTCTTTTAAAACAAATTTTTTTAAGGGAATAGTTGATGCATAGTGTTATGTTACTTTCAGATGTATAACATAGTGATTCACCATCTCTGGACATGATGCTAGGGTCACCACTACTGCAGCCCCCATCTGTCACCATACTGTGCTATGACAGTACCATTGACTATGTTCCCTGTGCTGTGCCATTACTTCCATGAGTTATTCATCCCATAACTGGAAGCCTGTACCTCTCACTGCTCTTCGCCCATTGTCCTCAACCCTCTACCCCCTTCCCTCTGGCACCTGCCCTCTTTGTATGGGTAGTTCTCACTCTGGGTATTGTTGCAGACTTAGAGGCCATTTTCCACCTGATTTGCATGGCTAAAAAGAACCATATGAGAAAATGTGAGATTTGTAAAGATCCTGAATAGTTGGGCCTGAATAACACAGAAAAGGAATTAAAGTTCTGTTTTCCCAAACACAGATCCCAAGAGAAGGTAAGAAAAATATCATGCCAAACCAGGCAATACTGGTGATCCAAGGTTCTTACACACAAGGAAGCAAGACAAAAGTCAAAGATGCTACAAATACAACAGTGAATGCAAAATCTGAGTGACTTTACAGGCTTGAGTTTGAACTTGGGACCAATGTTTGTTTTGTGGTTACTCCAGGAACAAATAAATTCAAGAAGTGTTCAGAAATATATACACTGTTACTTAGAATTACCACCTGATAAGCAAGATCTAAAAATAAGACACTAAAAGAGACATCCAGTAACTCATGAAGTTCAGAGATCCAGGTGCCAAATGCAAGTGACCACCAAAATGTCACCCAAAAGCACAAGCAAAAGCATTAGACCTCCAGCTAAGCCATTTTTGCTCTATGGATGCTTTCTACATTCACCCCATTCATTCCTGGCTCATGCTTCCCTAGAGGACCTTCCCAAGTGAGACAGAGAAAAACCTACTCCTCCCTCTTTACAGTTGTGGCCTCAGTCAGGGAGGATGCTGTGATTACTTCCTCCTGAACTCAATACCCAAGGGTTCACGTGAAAATCAGCCCCACAATAAACCCTGATTTCATGGTCATATGCCTGCTATTAGATGGTGTGTTGGACACCACACTCCTGTCCTGTTATAAGATGTGTTCCCTCAGCTGGGATTTGGCTCACCCTTTTCCATTTCTCCACCCTAGGAGAAGTTTATCTCTTAAATAAAACAAATAACACTGTCAGAAAGTTTATCCTAATAATTAGCTTGAATTTATTGCTCTAAAAGCATTAAATCTTCCTCTTTCATAGGCATTTAGAACTTTAAAACATTCATGCATCATTACCCACATCCCTTCTGAATTATGGTTTAACCAGGCAGAGTCAAATCTCATTGTTTCTTCAACCCCGCTTGCAATCCTTCAAATCCCTCCTGCTTTCCTATACATTCTCCATCAATTACCAGCATCTCTGTTGGATGTTTAAGCCTCTCAGATGCAGTGCTTCATTGTAAGGTCCCTATTTCTTTCCTAAAACCGAGCAATGTCTTTACTGATGTATCAAATGTTGACTTATTTTTCTGTCTGATGGAATCCACAGATGGTTTCCATAACCCAAATTTCTTGTTGGATAAACAAGATAAAGGGAAGTCAGCTATACTGTAAAGCTTGAGAGAATGAACTTCTGAAAACCTTCTACCTCTTTTTCAATTTTTACTTGTTCACTTATTCGGTGAGGTTCATATCTGTTTATATCTGTAGCTTTGAAATATTCCTGACACTCTTCCGTGAGCAATGGAATTGATGGACTTTAGTTCTTCAATCTAACTTTAGGCAGTGTCAGCTGACATGGCCAAGTTGAGCTTCATCATCAGGGCTAAGCCATACTGATTGGGACAGACACTTGATAGCTTATCAGTTCACCAGTATTCTTGAGATTCCACCAAATGTGACTTTTGCCACTTAAAACATATCCCTTATTGCTCAGAGCTCATCCAACTGATTGGCAGCACTCCCCGCTGTGACATTATCCTTTAGTTCTGCTTTGCTTGGCAGAAGTTCTCACGTTATTTACATCATATAATCGCTAATTTAAAAATCACAGTCAGAGATGACACACAAGAATTCGAAAGCTGTAGAAGCGACTATAGTCGTTAACTTAGATCTTTAGTTCGTTTCTCTTGGAATTCATTTAGTTCTAAATATTCGGACCAAAACCTTAAAAACAAAGAAAAATATACTCTGTGGTCTTCTTGCTTACCAACAGATAAATGTTCATTTTAAAAGTGTAAGTTGAATAATAGCTACCAAGCCAACGGTGGAATGCAATCTAAACATTCAAGGAAAATAAAATCTGAGTACGACCAGCTTGTTATTTGAGACTGTGAGAACCTAGACTGTGCCAAATGTGAGATTCTTACGAACCCTTACCACATACCTGACATCAGAACAAGCCACTCAGAAAGAGTCTAGCCAACACCATGACTTTCTCTAAACATTTCCTCCAAGCGTCCTTTAGTGGAAGTTTAAATTTCACATCTTCAGGCTAAAATGAAATTCCTGAAGTCTTTCCTTGCATGACTTGTTTTGAAACACAATAAGCTTTCTCCTGATTGACCAAAATTATGATGCCTGTGTGCAGTTTCCAAGATTTAAATTGGGAATAAATCTTAGCAGGATAAAATGTCTGGCACTGTTTCTTTGCTGGGTATAAAGAAGTGGGTGGGAAAGCTCTTAGAAGAGTGTAAAGGGAATTCAGGGTTTTGGACACTGACGGCTCCACCACCCTCCGAATACCTCCAGCATCACTAACTTCAGGTCACTAAACTGGAGCGATTCCTGAGCATTCTTGTCCCCTGGCTAGTAGGGACAGTTCATTGCCTCCGTGGTTCACAAGTTGTTGTTTGTTTTTTTTCCCATTCCCAGATATTTCCTATATTTTCTTCTAAGTTATTTTTCTAATGGTTTCTTTAAAAAACATTAACTTTTCAAAGCATCTAGCATTTGTTTTGCTGTATGATGTCAGGTGAGACTCTAATTTGTTTCTTCTCTAAATAGTCCATTTCAACACCATCCTACCTCCTATTGAATAGTATTTTTATTTTATAGGAATAGAGGTTAAAAAAATCAATAATTGGGTAATCAGATTTCCAAGTGACCTGCTAACTTATGTCAATCAAAATCTTTACTAATAAAATAATCCAAACAACTACCTATTGAAGCAAAAATGGTTGAGGAAACAGCTATATAAGCCCCTTAAGAAGTATAGAGTGTTAACATTACTGTGAAATAGTTTTAAAAACAGGAAAGTCCTATTTATCTTCCTCTCCATTAAACAAATATACTTCTCATCCCCTACTCACATATACAACCTAAAACCTTCTACCCTCTGCTTTCCATAAGCTAAAACTCTCCTCAGACCTCTGTCTTCATGTACCAGAGCTTTGTTTCCCGTTAAAATTCTCTGAGAAGAACATTTACCTCATGTGTTCTAAAACCTCTGTGATCGGAGGGAAGGAGATGGCTTTGGAGTTGGACAAACCCAGACTCAGATGTTGGCTTAAGCACATAGTCATTGGTGGCTTTGGACAAATTACATGGCCACGCTGGACCTCACTTTCCCTATCTGTCCAGTGGGGATCTCTGGGACCTAAGAATATTAGCACTAATGTAAATGCACTACTTTATAATGGAAAGCCACGGTTGTTTTGTTGTTGTTGTTGTTGTGTGATTTTGCTTTATCTACAGGCTGCAGATTCTTGAGATAGGTCGACAAAAGAGTTAGAGAATAAACACATATTACTCAGAGATCCTGGACTTGGAGGTGGATGCAATTTGGGGTTATTCCTCTTTAGGGAGAAGATGAATGTACTTTCACTGTGGAATATTTACAGTATGTTGGCCAAAGCAGTATTGAAAGTTAATGCATAGAAATGAAGATGTAGGTATCTGGATAGCCAAAGGCATGGAATATACATAAGTTTGTTTATATTTTTGTGTTCATATAGTAACTCCATCCTTTTCCTAACTGTACTCTTGCACAATTTGATGGAGCCATGTGAAAATGCTCTGTCCTCCTCTAGCTGGAAGATAAGCAATGAATCTACATCAGGCTATTTTATTTTATTTCATTTTATTATTTTATTTTATAATTCCAGTGTCATTGACATACAGTGTTATATTAATAAATCAAGCCATTCATATCTAAATTTTCTAGAGATTAATCTTTAGCACACTGACAAAGGCTGAAAACTGAATATTAAGCATTGAGGGGCCAGGATGCTAGGAAAACCAACTATCTTTTCCTGCTACACGGATGATGTCTGGAGCTACCCTGGTTTCTGATCCTCCTAATCCTGGTTCTGCAACTTTCCCTTTGATTCATAGACTGCCCTATATTCTCCAATGAGGTCAAGTTAGCCAGAGTCCATTTTTCTAACTTGCAACAAAGAACTTGAACAAACAGAATCCTGACTTGATAAAAGCGGAAGCCAAAGCTTCAGAAGCTAAGGAACTTGTAGGAGGTTTTCATAGCTAGTATGTGTTAGTTCCAGGATATGATCCCAGACACTTTAATTTTAGAATTAGTTCCCTTCTGCCACTGGCTCTTGCCACACATGCCATTTTTGATCTCTTGAGATCCGGGCTTTAGGAAGCGCCCCTTATGCTTCAGGGAAGTTCACTGGTGCCAGGGTTAGAAAGACAACAACAATCAAGGAAGCAAATGACATCACTTAGAAAACTCTCTCTGTCCAGTTGCAGCACATATTTCCATATCTACACACTATTTTCCATGTCTTTTGAGTTTAAGAAGTTTTTGCTTGATTTTTAGCTACAGTGGGTCCTTTCATCTGCCTCTGAAGCCTAAAGTGTGAAGTCATAAAGTCAAGCACACTTAGTAGTAGCCTCATCTGTTAATTCCCGTCTCACACCTGTCAGTGAAGAAAAGCCTACTCTTATATGAACCAATTTCTGCACCTCCCAGCTAAGCTAATCCACTCTCTTGTCCTAGTTAATCAATTCATTCAATAATTACTGAACACCTGCTCTATGCGAGCCACCTTGCTGCTTCTCCAGTTGCCATCTGCTTTCCTAGGAATACTCCCCTTTTCTGTGTCTCTCTTGCTGATGGATGCTTTTCTAAAGTTCAAGGTTCTCCTATCTTAAAAACAAAAACAAAACCCTCAACCTAAGGTTCTCCTCCAGCTAGTAACCTTTCTCTTTCTTCCCCTTCACAATATTTTTCAAATTTGGGTTCTCATTGTGTTTGAAACTGATTCTCAGTTTGGTTTGAGATAGGGCTACAGTTTCACTTTTATATGAATTATAGCCATTCCAGCTCAATTTACTAGATAATTTCTCTTTTCTTGTGTACCTTGTCATGCTACCTCTATCACATATCAAAATTCCATATACTAGTTTATGAGCTAATTTGTGCTATCCATCAATGAGTCCATCCCTACCCCATATCTTTTTAACTTTAAAATAGCTTTCTAATCTTTTTTATTTAGAGCCACAAATCTCCTGTTTTCCCTTTCCAGAAATGAATTAACTATATTTTGCCTTTTGTTGCTCTGAATAAATTTTAAAAATCAACCAGACAAAAAGTCCTGATGGGACTAATTTTGTTCTTTGAGAATACAGAGCCTATTTATCTATAATTGCTATACACTTAAAATAAGTATTTTATTAGGACTATTCTATCACTATTCGTCATGAATTTATCACTAATTCTTTAGGACAATTTTCTAGAAGGCAAACTATGGAATACATTATGTTTTCTCCCCTACGAAACATTGTGTTATAGATTTTTTTAAAGGTACAGAGTAGTTTGAAGGAATGATAATATACATTCCATGTATCAAACATCTAGATGGAAAGGCTATTAATATTTTGCCATTTCAAAGATGCAGACATTGTAACATTCCTAAAAATTAAGGTATCCCTACATCTTTTAAAAATAAAGGAATTTTTCTGTATAACCACAATCCTATTATTACCTGAGATAAAGTTAACCATAAACCTCTAATATAACAGAGTGTCAGTGCATATTTAAATATCCCCGAGTTGTCCACAAAGTATCTTAATTAGCTGGGTTTTTTATGAAAAAAAAATCGACTTAAAGTTTACCCATCATATTTAGTTGTGTATCTTTTTAGTCTCTCTTGAGAACAGTCTCAATACCTCCTTTAAAAAAACCGGCAACATCAAATTTTGAGAAGACGAGGCCAGTTGTCTTGGAGAACCTCTCTCGTCTGGATTTGCCTGACTGCTTCCATCTGGATGTCACTTAGCTTGCTTCTCTTATCCCCTATATTGCTGTAAACAACACTTGACTGAGAGGGTAAGAGTCAGATCTTTCCATTGTAAAGTCAGGTATGTTTTCATCCTTGCAATTAGAAAGTTAAATGTGAGGAGATAGTTTGGCTTCATGTGAATATATCCTTTTTTTCAGGTGTATTGAGGTTTAATTAACAAATAAAATTGTAAGGTACTTAAAGTATACAACATGATGATTTGGTTTACTTATACATTGTGAAAGGATTTCCACCATCGAGTCCCTTAACACATCCCTTACTTCACATATTTACGTGTGTGTGAGTGTGTGTGTGTGTGAAAACACAAGTTTACTCTTAGCAAATTTCAATTAAACTGCACAGTATTATCAACTCCAATCACCATATTATACATTATTAAATCCTCAGACCTGATTCACCTTAAAATTCAAAGCTTGTACCCTTTAACCAGGTTCTCCCTATATCTCCCACCCCTGGCCCCTAGCAACAACTCTCTGTTTTTATGAGTTCAACTTTGCTTTTTTAGATTCCACATATAATTGATACCAAACAGTACTTGTCTTTATCTGCCTGGCTTATTTCACTAAGCAGAATACCATCCAGTTTCATCCATGTTGCTGTAAATGACAGGATTTCCTTTTTTAATGGCTGAATATCATTCCCTGTGTATATACACATGACACATTTTCTTTATTTATTCACCCACTGACAGATACTTAGATGGTTTCTATACCTTGGCTGCTACAAGTAATGCAGCGATAAATGCGAGAGTATAGATATCTCTCCCAGACAGCGATTTCATTTCCTTTGGATGTGTACCCTGAAGTGGGATTGCAGGATCATATTGTATCTTTACTTTCCTGAGGGACCTCCATACTGCTTTCCACAGTGGCTGCACCAATTTATATTCCCACCTGAGTGCACAAGGGCTCCTTTTATCTACGTCTTCACCAGCGTTTGTTGTCTCTTACCTTTTGATAATAGACATCCTAACAGATATGAGGTGATATCTCACTGTAATTTTGATTTGCATTTCCCTGGTGATTAGTGATGTTCGGTACCTTTTCACGTACGTGTTGCCCATTTGTGTGTCTTCTTTAGGAAAATATCTACCCAGGTCTTTCATCCATTTTTAATTTGGGCTATTTGTGGGTTTTTGTTTTGTTTTGTTTTGCTATTAAGTCGTAGGAGTTCCACATATATTTTGGATATTAACTCCTTATTGGTTTGCAAATATTTTCTCCCATTCTATAGGTTGCCTTTTCATTTTGTTGGTAATTTATTTTTCCGTGCAGAAACTTAAATTTGATGTAGTATAGTTAGTTTATTTTGCTTTTGTTGCTTTAACTTGTGGTGTCAAATTCAAAAATTCATTTCCAAGGTGAATTTTAAGGAGATTATTTCCACTGTTTATTTCTAGGCATTTTATGGTTTCAGGTCTTAATATTCAAGTCTTTAATCCATTTTTATTTTTGTGTATGGTGTAAGATAGGGATCTAGTTTCTTTCTTTCTTTCTCTCTCTCTCTCTTTCCTTCTTTCTTTCTTTTCTTTCTTTCTTTCTTTCCTTCTTTCTTTCTTTCTTTCTTTCTTTCTTTCTTTCTTTCTTCTTTCTTTCTTTTCTTTGTTTCTTTTTGCATGTGGCTATTCAGTTTTCCCAGTGTCACTTGTTGAAGACACTATCCTTTTTCTTTTGTATATTCTTGGTTCCTTTGTCAAAAATTAGTTGAAAAAAAATATCAATATATATGTAATATATTGACCCTATATTAGTTGATCATGAATTTATTTCTGTTCCATTGATTTATGTGTCTGCTTTTATGCCAGTACCAAATTATATTATCTTTCATTCTATTAATGGAGTTTATGACATTTATTGATTTGTCAGTGTTGAACCATCCTTGCATTCCCTAGAATAAGCCCCACATGATCATGGTGTATGATCCTTTCAATGTACTATTGAATTCAGTTCACTAATATTTTGTTGAGGATATTTACATTTATGTTCAAGGGGGATATTGGCTTATAATTTTATTTTTTATTAACATATAATGTATTCTTTGCTTCATATCTTGAAAATATCCTTGTCTGGTTTTGTTATCAGGGTAATGGTGGACTCATAAAATGAGTTTGGAAATGTTCCTTCTATATATGTGTGTGTGTGTGTATATATATATATATATATATATATATATATATATAATTTTTTTTTGAAGAATTTGAGAAAGACTGACACTGATTCTTCTTTAAATGTTTGGTAGAATTCAATAGGAACCCATCTGGTTCTGGACATTTCTTTGCTGGGAGGTTTTTCATTCCTGATTCAATTTCTTTAAAAGTAGTTTGTCTATNATATATATATATATATATATATATATATATATATATATATATATATATATATATATTATTTTTTTTTGAAGAATTTGAGAAAGACTGACACTGATTCTTCTTTAAATGTTTGGTAGAATTCAATAGGAACCCATCTGGTTCTGGACATTTCTTTGCTGGGAGGTTTTTCATTCCTGATTCAATTTCTTTAAAAGTAGTTTGTCTATTTGGGTTTTCTGTTTCTTCATGATTCAGTCTTTGCAGGTTGTATGTTTCCAGGAATTTATCCATTTCTTCTAGGTTATCTATTTGCTGGTGTATAATTGTTCATAGTAGTCTCTCATGACTCTTTGTATTTGTGTGGTGCCCCTTGTAATATCACTTGTTTCCTCTTTCATTTCTAATTTTATTGATTTGCATCTTCTCTCCTTTCTTAGTCTAGCTAACAGTTTGTCAATCTTGTTTAACTTTTTAAAAACTAACTCTTGGGAATTTGATTGCTCAGTTTAAAGAAAATCAAAAAAGTAAATAGCATCTTTATTAAAACAAAAAAAATTCCCCTAACTCTTAGGGTCATTGATCTCTTCTATTGTCTTTTTAGTTTCTATTTCATTTGTTTCTACTCTGACCTTTGTTATTTCCTTCTTTCTACTAAATTTGATCTTATTTGTCTCTTGCTACAATTTTTTGCTTAAAGTCTATTTTGTCTGATACAGGTATATCTGATGTAAGTACAGCTACCCCTGCTTTCTTTTGATTCTCCTTTACATGGAATATCTTTTTCTGTCCCTTCATTTTTAGTCTATATGTTTTCTTAGAGCCAAAGTGAGCCTTTTGTGGGCAGCATCAAGTTGGGTCTTTTTTTTTTTTTTCTTAATACATTCAGGCACTCTAGGTCTTTGGATTAGAGAACTTGGCCCATTCACAATTAAATTAACTATTGATAGATGTGGATCTACTCTTGCCATTTTATTATTTTGTCACTGTTTTATAATTCATTGTTCCTTTGTTTCTCTCTTGCTTTCTTCTTCTGTGGATTTGATGATTTTCTGTAGTGTATGCTTTAACTCCTCTCTCTTGATCTTCTGTATGTCTACTATATGTTTTCTGCTTTGTGGTTACAATAAGTCTTACATAAAACATAGTTATTATGGCCTATTTTAAATTGATAATAACTTCAAATGTATACAAAAGCACTATAGTTTTACATCACTCCCAACATTTTATGCTTTTTAAAAAGATGTTATTTATTTATTTGTCAGAGAGAGAGAGAGAGAGCACAAGTCGGGGGACCAGTAGGCAGTGGGAGAAGCAGGCTTCCCACTGAGCAAGGAGCCCAATGTAGGGACTTGACCCAGGACCCTGAGATTTTTTTTTTTTTTAACATAGAATGTGATTAATGTAGGTGGTCTGAAGAGCTCAAAGCAGAGTTTCGTGAGGCAGCATAACATATGGAAAGAACATGGCTTTACAGTCAGGTAGACTTCCCTACAAATGCTTGCTCAACCACTTATACCTGTGTCTGTGAATGCCCATTTGGCAAGGCTGGTAGACTTGAACCTGATTGGAATGATGAGTGTGAGGCTCCTAAAGCCATGCTGACAGCCCATGGCAGATGTGCTTCCTCAAGCACCAGGGCTTTTACTCCCATCACTGCTGTGCATGAGCACAGGCAACAGAGAGCCTGAGCCAAAGGCAGACGTCCAACCTGCTGAGCCATCCAGGAATCCCAACATTTTATGTTGTGATGTCAGTTTACATTGTTTTACACTGTATCCATGATTGTAGCTGTAATTATTTTTAATAACAAATACTAGAGTTTAATAATACTAGTGTTTAATAATACTAGCGTTATAAATTATTTACCCATCTACAATATTGGAGTGTTTTGAATTTAACGATATATTTATTTTTACCAGTGAGTTTTATGCTTTTGATGTTTTTATATTGCTAATTAGTGTCCTTTTGTTTCAGCTTGAAAAACTCTCCTTAATGTTTCTTGTAAGGCTAGTCTAGTAATGATGTTTTTCTTCAGGTTATCTACAGAATTCTTTATCATAATCTCCTTCAATTCTGAACAACTTTGCCAAGTAGTTGACAGTTTTTTTCTTTCATCATTTTGAAAATATCACCCCACTCTTCTGGCTTGCAAAGCTTCTGCTGAAAAATCTACTGAATATGTTTAGGGGTTCCCTTGTACGTAACATGTTGCTTTTCTCTTGCTATTTTTAAGATTCTCTCCTCGTCTTTAACTTTTGACAATAATTACAATGTGTCTTACTGTGAATCTCTTTAAATTAATTTTATATAGTATTCTCTGGGCTTCCTAGATCTGGGTGTATATTTTTCCCCCTCAAGTTATAGAAGTTTTCAGATACTCTCCAGTTCTTGGATCTCTTCCTTAGATTCTTTGACACAGCGTTTCCTGATTTTGCTTTTATCTTGTTGCCTGCATCTTGGTGTTCTGAACTCTTTCTTCCACCTACTCTAGAGAGTTCTTTTCTAAATCCAAATTCTTTCTTACTCTAACCATATTCTATTCCTTTTATAGCTTCACTTTTCATCTCTATGATAATGATTCTCAAATAGTTTCCTAAACCAAGATCTTTTACTCATATCTCAAATTATGTACCTAACTGCCTATTTGAACATTTCTATTTTATGTTCCAAAGGTGCCTTAAACTCATGAATCCCAACTTAAATTCATTAATTCATTACTAAGTTTTCATCCTTTGCAATCCTACTCATCCTCTTAAGCGCTCTATCAATGATTTATTACCAACCATATAATCAGCCAAGCCCAAAACTTGGTAATCATTCCTGCTTCTTTCCCTTCTCTATCCCTCAACATCCTGATGATTCCACCTCTTTGGTATCTGCTGACTCAGTCCACTTATTACAATTACTATTGTCATTACTTTAGTTTAAATCTTTACCATCTCTCACCTGGATTGTATCACAACCTTCTATCTGCCTACAATAATTTTCTCTTTCCAATCTATTACTCATACTGTAGTCCAAGTAAATTTTTTAAAATATAACTAAGTCACATCCTTCACTGTTTAAAATTTTAATGACTCAATATGTTCTCAGGATAAGGTCTACACTCCTTAACCTGGCTTACAAAGTCAATAATTTAGCTCCTCTCTAATTCAGTATTTTATCTCACTACTTTTTCATGTCATACTACTCTACATTCTAGTAATACCAAAATTTGTGCAATTTTTAAAGATATATTTTATTTATTTATTTATTTGACAGACAGAGACACAGTGAGAGAGGGAACATAAGCAGGAGGAGTGGGAAAGAGAAAAGCAGTCTTCCCACCAAGCAGGGAGTCTGATATGGGGCTCTATCCCAGGACCCTGGGATCATGACCTGAATCAAAGGCAGACACTTCACAACTGAGCCACTGAGGTGCCCCCAAATTTGTGCAATTTGTATAAACAATTCTGGGGCTTTGTTCATGGTTCCCGCCATCTTCTCTCATAGATTACTCCCATGACCTTTTAGGACACATCTTAGATCTTCCTTTATCTCTGAAGGCCTTTCCGATCCCCTACTGCCTCAAGAATGAATTAGGGGCACTTCCCTCTGATTCCATTACTCCTGGTTCTTTTCCTTCCCATAGAGCTTTTCATACTGTAATTATAATATGATTACTAGTGTGTATCCTCTATTAGATGATGAGTTTTTTGAGAGAGAAGAGATCTTCACAACTTATCACTAGCCCTTGCACAGAACCTGGCATATGACACTCAGTGAATAATTGCTAACCAAGTAGGTAATTACATGCAGACATATACAAATGAATGACTTACATTTAAACATTTATTCCTAAATTATTAAAGTATCTATTGATACTTCTGATACTTCCCTTCATTTATTAAAAAGTATATGAACACCCTTCTTGGGTGGACATGACTGTAAAACTCACAATGTTAATAAAATTCAAAGTTAACTTTATTATTTTAGCTCAAAAGATTTTCAAGTCCCTTGCAGTAGCAGGGACATATTCTTTCCAAATGAAAGTGGGACTTTGTTAAGCTCTACTTTGTAGATGATAATAATAGGTCGTACTTACTGAACGCTCACCCCGTGTCAGTGTTCTTACTAATTTACATGTAATAAATTATTGAATCCTCACAACACCCCAACAAGACTTCTACCCATTTTATAGATGATAATCTGAGGCATAGTTAGATTTAATAACTTCCCCGAAGTTACACAGTTAACAAGCAGAGCTGGGATTTGAAAGCTTTTGTATATGAATTCTCTTGCCACCCTTTGATTTATCTTCCAACCATTGCTAAGATAACATATGTAAACATGGATCTATTCCATCTAGACTCGTCACAACCAACTCAGAATTAATTTCACCCTTTGAAACTGAAGCATGAATGCTAATACCTATTACTATTATAAGGTAGAGTAATGTCTCGACATGTGCACATTCTTTTCCATAAATTTGAACATGCATGTATATACTACTGAATTTCCTGCCTAAGTCTCAGGACTGACCATGTAATTTGCAGGAATCAGTGCAAAATGAAAATGCAGAACTCCTTGTTTAAAATTACTAAGAATCTTAAGGTGTCGACAGCAGAGCATTAAACCAAGCATGGGGCTTCTCTAAGTATAAGGCCTGTTGCAACTCAACTGCACAGGAAACTCACCCATGAAGCCAGCCCTGCTAAGTCCCCCTGCTAGGAGGCAATGGAAACTAATCTCTTACCTACGCTTGACAATCACTTGACAACAATACTGCTTAGCTTTTCTGTTTATAAGACTAAAAATTCTATCCTCAACTTTAAAATAACAACTTTAGGTTGTTTAAAATATCAGGAGCACCTGGCTGGCTCAGTTGGTAGAGCATGTGACTTGATCTTGGGGTCCAGCCCCCTTGTTGGGTGTAGAGATTACTAAAAAAATAAATAAACCTTAAAATAGTGATCCTCACTACCATTATCACATTGCAGAACTTTCATAATCAAATTGGGACTCTACTACATGTATTACTGCATCTTATCCACAAAACACCTGCACAACTCTGTGTGATAGAAATCAGGGCTCCTATTTTGCACATGAATAAAGAGATGGAGAGAGATTAAGTAATTTCTCTGTGATCACTTATGAATAAATTTTAGGAGCTACTAGTTAAGGCCAGGGCAACCTGCCTCCAAAGCCTCCAGTTTTTCCATTATACCATGCTACCTTTTTTGTGGCAATAGGAAAAAAAACATGAAGTCATGGACTTTAAAGAGTTGGATTGTGAGACATTTAGTTGTTGCCCTAAGCAAATAAAACCTTACTCTTATTTTCTCTGTATGTCTCCCCTGTTTATCCCAGATCCTTCAATCATAAGCATGTGTGAACAAGACAATATATGATCCTTAAAAAGAACAAGGCTATCTTCTGAGATTTGGTGGGATCCCTACTGGGAGTGCTGTCATGGTCACTCTCAAATATCAGGGGCAGAGTCAGTCTATTAGGAATTACAAGGCCAGCTGTTGTTTTATATCATTAGACCTTTGAAACCAACTGGGAAAAATCTCCTTCTGCCAAGAGGCAAGTCTCCAGGCTTTGCAACAAATATCAATTCCAATTTGGTTGAAGTTGTGCAGGGTTGCTTTTTTTTTTCTTCCAGTTTTCATGATTCCAGAAGTGATTCTCTGCACACTGGTTGGAGCTTAACCTGAAGTATGTCATATTTTCCATTTAGATTGAAGAAGATGTGCATTTATTCGTGCCTTCTAAAACAGAGCTGGGACACACATTGTCCATCTAGATTGAAGATGTACATTTATTTATGCCCTCTAAACCAGAGCTGAGGCATAATGTTTGTTGGGACTTTGAGCTCAGAACAGTGCATAATTTGCAGAACCAATCATCTTGCCTTAGACAATGGAAAAAAGGATTATAATTTGTTTTTCTCTCTTGTGAACAGTTACATTGTCCAGTCAAGGTTATTAGCCATCCAGAAATTCGCAAGTGGTTCTCCTTGGCAAAATATGATTTTGGGTTTGACAGCAATTGTGATGATTTCATAGCATTTTAGAATCATGAAGTGTTAACATTGGAAAGGACTTTGGAGATCTCATAATCCAAATACCTCATTTTACAGAGGAGGACATTGACGTTCAGAGATGTTTCAAGGTGGCAAAAGTCATAAAGCTAGCATATGAGCTGGTCCTGAAAATCGGAGCTTCTGATCCCAGTTTAGTTCTCTTTCCATTACACTAAGGCTGCCTCCTTTTACTTAGTTGACATGTCAAATTTCATTTGCTCTTACTCTGCCAGCAGTTTCCAATTCAGGAGGGAAGCGCTTTGAAGTAGGAATATTGAAACAAATCAAGTTTTATTGAGCATGTACTTATTGGGTTTTTTAAAAAAAAATATTCAACACAGCATTCAGCCTTGTACATAAATAGCCTTCAGTCATTCTTCTATCCATTTATTCAGTCAACGAATATATAGAGAGAGCACAAACAAATAATGGATGTATATGAAGATGGAACTCATTGTTCATTTCTACTAAGATAAATAAGAGATGATTCCTGCCCTAAAGGAGCTTACAATCCAGTGGGATATATATATAACACATATATATAAACAATTAATAATTGTTTAATTAATAATTACAAGCAAAATATATTCAGAGACAAAGGCATAATAAAAGCACTACAGAAAGACGAACTTTTACAAAAAGCATTACTGAGTAGGTAGCATATGGAATCCAATAATGTTATCAATAGAATCCAATGTGAATAATAACACTATAGGTTGAGAAAAGAGGATGGACAAAGGTGCAGAAGCACGGAAGGACATGTGATATTCTGAAATCATAGAAGGGGATCGGTTGCACAGCTTACAAGCAGGATAGGGAGGTAGAAAGGCAAAATTACATCAGCTCTTGGTGGCTATTGGATAATAGACATAGAAATGTAGATGTTATCATGTAAACATGGAAATACCAGCATGAGGGAACTAAGATGATTTAATTGGTATGTTTGGGGATAGTGTATAACATTGTACTGGAAAACCAAGAGAAGAGCGATAATTAGTAAATAGTCACAAGTTTATGTTCACTCAGTGTAAATTAGATCATCTCACTGATTATGTTTCATTATGCCACTTTCTCATTTAAGATCCTAAAATAGCTCCTATTGTTAAACCTTTACAATCTAAAACCTTCAAATCTTCACCAGATTTCTATCCCACACCATGAAAAAAAAAACAAATGTAATAAAATCTTTATGTTTGTCTATCGGTGCATTATTTACAAGATGCTTTCTAATACATTGTCCCATTTGTTCTTCACAACTGTAGTCAGGAAGAGGTTAATAACTTCATTTTTATAGATGATAAAATAAAGGTTCAGAAAGACTAAGATCAATTTACTGAGGGCCTATTACGCACGTTATTCCAATCCTCCCCTTCTCTAAGCTTACACATCTAGTAACTGGAAGTGACCTCCCAGGTCCTTGATTTCTTCAATGATATTGTCCTCCCTGACCTCAGCCACATCCTCCCATGGTCATTCCCTGGACGTTGTCACTACCAACAACTACAACATCTCCATATTTTTTTTCATTCTTATCCTATTTTTCCATTCATTCTCATTGCCAGTCCAGCCTCAGTAATCTTTCAACCTCACTACAACGAATAACCCTACCCTTTTCTCACTGGATGTCATTCTTGTGATGTCTCTTCCCTTCCCTTACATGGCATAAATTTATAGCTAATCATTAGAATCTCTCCATTATACACATTCTTAATAACCTTGCCTTCTCACTGTGTCAAAGCCACAGCCCAGGAGACAACTGATTCCATCTACTCCATACCTGCATTTATTCCATGCCTGCACTCATGCAGGATGGAAAAAAACACAAGCCTCTTTGTCTGCTCTGACCTTAAGTCCATAACCATAAACTTCACATAGGCCTTAATGCTGTCAGAAAGTCAAGGTATCCACACCTAGTCCCTTCACTGTGCTACTCTTGTAGATGACTATCTAACACACGTTTCCCCTCTCTCCTCAGATATCTAACACCTCTTCCCTAATCCCCATTCTCAGCTGATGACCTTGTGTCCTGCTTTACTGAGAAAACTAAAGCAAATAGAAGTTTTAGACTCTCATCATCACATCAAATTACCTATCATCATATGCAGACACATATTCTTCCTTCCTCCCATTACTTTGCTTCCCTCTGCAGCATGGTGTAGTCTATACTTGGTGCTTCTGATTTCTCTCAGGTCTGAAACTCATTTATTATTATTATTATTTGCCCTAGGGGTAGAGGTCTGTGAATCATGAGGCTTAAACCTTTCACAGCACTCACCATAACACAAACCCTCCCCAATGTCCACAACCCAGCCACCCTATCCCTACCCTCCCACCCCTCAGTAACCCTCAGTTTGTTTTGTGAGATTAGGAGTCTCTTATGGTTTGTCTCCTTCCCCATCCCATCTTGTTTCATTATTTTTCCCTCCGTACCCCCCACAACCCCCTGCCCTGACCCTCAAGTTCCTCATATCAGAGAGATCATATGATAATTGTCTTTCTCTGATTGACTTATTTCGCTCAGCATAATACCCTCCAGTTCCATCCATGTCATTGCAAATGGCAAGATTTCATTTCTTTTGATAGCTGTATAGTATTCCATTGTATATATATACCACTTCTTCTTTATCCATTCATCTGTTGATGGACATCTAGGTTCTTTCCATAGTTTGGCTATTGTGGACATTGCTGCTATCAACATTCGGGTGCACGTGCCCCTGAGGATCACTACCTTTGTGTCTTTAGGATAAATACCCAGTAGTGCGATTGCTGGGTCGTAGGGTAGCTCCATTTTCAACTTTTTGAGGAATCTCCATACTGTTTTCCAGAGTGGCTGCACCATCTTGCATTCCTACCAACAGTGTAGGAGGGTTCCCCTTTCCAACATATGTTGTTTCCTGACTTGTTGATTTTAACCATTCTGACTGGTGTGAGGTGGTATCTCACCATGGTTTTGATTTGTATTTCTCTGATGCCGAGTGATGTTGAGCACT
>LNAC01001320.1:58016-149227 GCA_002007465.1 Ailurus styani | reverse complement strand
GTCCATCCTCCAACCCCTCCAGCCCTCCCACGCCCCTCCCCTGCAGCAACCCTCAGTTTGTTTCCTGAGATTAAGAATATCCTGTTTTCTACCCTCACAATCACCATCATTGCTGTTTGTTAAGCTCTTACTGACTTTACATTATTTTGTTGTCACATTTGGACACCCTAACGCACAATGGCTCAGACACCATCTAAGATTGTTTTGGAAGAGAACCAACACCTCAAATCAAGTGGAAAGGTGTGCTTAAGGCAAATAACAACACGACCTTACTACTTTTGTATTTCCGAAGAGTTTTCAAAGGTTTTTCTTTGTGCATTATTTCATTCATTCTCACAGCAACTCTGTAAGACAGGTATTGAAGTTCGGTGACTTTCTTCAAATCACCAAATGGTAGAGACTAGGTGGAACTCGGGCTGCCGATTCTCAGTACATTGTGTTTCCACTGTATCTCAGCTACCCATGCTAAGCCACAGACTATAACAAACAAATGCATGCTCAGTAAATGGAGTTTGGGATACAAGGCAAGGAAAAGGCATAACAACGGGCAGGAAATTGGGGAAACAGAGGACTTCCCTGAAGTGAGTGAGATTTCAATAACCAAAATGTAGTATATGCTTTGAACTCCCTTTTGGCAGAATTCTCATAAAATAGCTTGGTAGGCGGCAGGAAAGTTGATTCCATGGCTTAAAAAAAAAATCTCATCAGCTAATGTTTGTCATGATGTCTTTCATTTGAAAATGTGCTTTGCACATGTGAGTGCCTAATAAATGCTACTTACTAACGACAATGAGGACGGATGGACTGGAATCACCTTTGGCACTGAACTTGTCAGCTTTCACAAGAGCAGCATGTGATGAGGAATGCTGCATCCCATTACCAGCCTGCTGAGCATCTGAGTCTGTAATAGTGACTTTTAGAACACACCGTGGTGGGGGTACATGGACTGATAACACAAGGCCGTATATACAAAATGCCAATCATTCCGATGAAAACTGAAAAATTCAGTCAATCATCTGAGGATTTACCCACACGGCCCCAAACATTTGGATGACTGAGTGTTTCCAGTTTTCACCAGGTTAGTGCCATGTAGAGCTTGCACAGACGCGTAGAGACCAGTAATGCTCCAAGATAAATAAACTCTTAGGTAGCACGGTACATTTGGGCCCACAAGAGTATCTTTCATTCATTCATTCCCTCAGTAACTACATTTAAAGAGGGAAAACTGTGTGTCACCAATCACTGTTTTTTTTTTTTTTTACAAGGGACCAAACATATACAAAGCACTTACCGTCTCACAAGGGAAGACAGTAATTCTAATGCAAGGTAATAAAATCTATCACAGAGACATAAACAAAATGCCAAAGGAATGCAAAGCAGAAATGAACTATCTCTGCCTAAAAGAGTTTGCAAAGCTTCAAAGATGAGATGGCATTTGAACAAGGTCTTATCATACCTCGACAGAGGAGACATAGGAGCTCCAGGTGAAAAAGAAGGGTAGAATGACATATATAAAGACAAAGAGATGCTTAAAAATGCTTTTTAGGGAAAATGACAGATTAGGAGGAGGGTAGTACATAAGGTATATTGGCTGTACCTTCTTGAGGTCCTGTGCACTAGAGGGCCAGGCTTCAGTCTGTCTCCAAGTACACACCTTCCGTGAACCAAAAGTCCATGGGCAAGAGGACATGCCCACCCAAAGCCCATGCTCAGCCCCTCCACACCACCCTACCCTTATCCTTTGCAGACCACAGTCTGCTTTCTTAGGATCCCAAATCCCCTGTCCAGATAGCCCCCAAACCTACTGGAAAGCTTGCAAGTTCCTTTTCCCCAAATACCCTTTCAAAGGCAAAACATACTATTGATGCAAGCACCCCTACACTGAGATGAAGCCAAAGAGTAGCTATGGGTGAGCATGTGGACAAGCTTGGATGCATACTCTGGAGTCCACATGGTATGTATGAGGCCCTTCACACTGTGCCTGGAGCTGGATGTAGTAACAGCAGGGGAGCAGGCTGCAACCTGGGGCTGGGAGCCAGCTCTCCCCACCCCACCGCACTTAAGAGTGGGTCTCACAAGAGGCCAGGAAATGTAACTTAGAAGCCAGCCTGGCAGATTGTTATAAAGGTAGGATACTCAACGTAGGATAGTGCAACGTGTATTATTTAACAGACCGTTACCTTGCTTTATAACCTTTATTTATCTAAATGCATTCTATGTGAGCCTCCACTGATACTCTCGACCTGGGTTTTATAAACTTTGGGGACAAGTCTATATTTGGGGAAACCAGTCAGAGAAGAAACTGGAAAGAAAGGCTGAGTCTAGACTGTGAAGGTTTTTATATGACAGGCTTGGCATAGGCATTTCTAAAAATAGATTTGTGAGATGTCAAATGGTTCAAACCTTTCCCTTTCACATCTTCTCCAACTGCTCCTGCCTTCAGAGATGGCTTTCGTTTCCAAACTACCATTGTAATTATCATCCACAACATAGAGTTTAACTCTTAATCATAGATTATCAAATTGTTTAATGAATTTCATCTTAATTCCCCTACCTGACTATAAGCTCTAATGCAAGATAATAAATATCTAACATTTCGTTTTCATCTTCCATGGATGTCTTGCATAGTTTTAGGGTGGTGGTTTTTCTAGTAACTACTTAATGATTCATTGCAAAAAATTGTTGATGAAAAGCAAACTTCAGGGTCACAACTGAGCCATGTTCTGATGCCAACCCTTTCATATTCCTCCATCCCTTTGGGACTGGCTATATGATTTGCAGTGCCCAGTGCAAACAAAAATGCGAGGCCTCTTGTTTAAAAATTAAGAATTCCAAGAAGATGCTAGCATAGCATTAAGCCAAGTGTGGGCCCTTCTGAGCATGGGGTCCTGCAAGCCAGCCCAGATAGGTTCTCTACTCATTTAAGGTAAGATGCTTTCCTCCTGGCTTTGTTAGTAAACTTGGTGAAACAGTCATTATGACTCTTTCCCAAAGTGTGGTTCGGTGGTAGACAGACTGATTTTAGATGGTGCACAGATGGACATTTGTTTAGTGTAATGGTTATGTACCAATGTGTTATGATATATGTAATAGTTATGCAAATATGCTTTAGGGAAATACAATTTGCACATCAATCAATAACTTCATGTTTATTATTGTTTGAGACAAGGCTAAGTTAAAAAATGGATCGAATTAAAGAAAAATACTAAGTAAATAAGAGTACGGATGGTATGCAGATGTTGTAGAAAGCATAAAATGGTGTTTATGTGACGGAAGTTTGGAAGCAGTGGAAAAACTGGATGGTTACGTTGTCCTAATGCCCTTAACTATTTGGGTAACATTCTTGGGCCACATCTGACCTTTGATTTTCTGTTCTGGCTGATCCCTTTTTTGTGCTTTTCCCATTCATCTGGTACAAGATTTTCCAGTAGTGAAAAGGAAAGTCTGCTGAATCTGGAGCCTGGTTGGAGGCAGTCCCCAGAAATCACCAGGATCTCAGAATCCATCAGCTATTCACCACACCCCTTCCGGACCCTATTTTGCAGAAGGAGAAGACTCTTCATTAGGGGCAGAAAACTTAGAATTAGCCTCAAAGCTTTTCCTACCAATTTCCAGTCAGCTTTCCACCCATTTTTGCTCTTCCCAGCTTATTATACATGTGCATGCAAAACTTTTAGCAAATATCATTGGAGACAATTGCCCAAATTCACACCCTTATTTATCTAAAGTTCTTTTAAAAGTACAAAGTGGAATCCCTAATTTTATTTGATCTTATCTACATTCCGTTAAAGTATTAGTATATCTGTGTTGCCAAGTGGCTTGCCCTGGACTGCCTGGGGGGCAAGTCGCTGCAGGAAGACTTATATCCAGCTTTTCCAGTTCCCGAATTCATAACATTTTCACCATTCTTTGCTAGGGCATTGAATACCAGAGCCCCAGGATTCCATTTGAGATGAGATTTCTTCCTAAATTTATCCAAGGCTAGTGGTCTAAATTCCCAACAGGTATTAATCTCAGGGATTTGGGAACAAAAAATTGGAATTCCTGGGAATCCTGGTAGTTCATAAGTCATTCTTAAAATACTTCCAACATTCTTTACACTCCTACTCATCATGGATATCCAAAAAGTGTTTGCTTAATAAATGTATATATTATTGATTATTAATTTATCAGCTTATTGTTAACAAATAAGAGATATTAAATTTGGTAGTACCAGAAAGAGCTATAGTCTATAGGAAATAGTCAAACAGTAGGAAACACCAGAAAACATTATTGGGTATTATTTAAATAATGTAACATTTAGCTCTTCTAACAAGGACAGAGGCAGTACAAAGAATCATATGTCAGTATTATCAATTGAAGGACTTACTTCACCATTTCACCTCCAAACTTGTTATTTCTAGAAACACTATTCATAGAATTTGCATAAAATATTCCATGTGATTAAACTTGCTGGTATGTGTATTATTTACGGGAACGAGTCTCTGTTAGCAGCACACGGGCCCACAAACACACTGATCCCGTGTAGCAGACATAAGCAAGGCTGATCAGGCTGTGATCTCTCCTACGTGCTCCCGTCCTGGGAACTGAGGATGCTGCCCTTACACTTCCCCTCCACACGTCCCCATTTCCTGAGATTTCTTTGAGTCAGCAACTTCTCTGGATAGCTTATTAAATTAAATACTCTTAGGAGATAATACCTTTCTTTCCATTTTCCTGACTTCTCAGCTGATTTTCTTTGGGATGCGTTTAGAAAAGACTCTAAAGGTAAACAATACACCGGAAGAAATTTCCATGTGGAACAAACACTACCTGCGACAGGCAGGGATCCGGGACCACAAGCATCTGGGTGGAGCACTTAGTCAAATTATTTGTGGTCCAAGAAAGAGAAGGGCAACAATTAAGTAAGGATTTTAAAAGCACTTCCTGTTTTTAAATAACAAACCTTTAAGCCTCATATTAGGTAATGAGGGCTCTACATGGACTTAAAATCCACTGTCTTCCCAGGAAGAGCTATTATTTAGGAGTTAATTGCTAGTTGCTTGTTCAGTCTTTCTGTGGCCGTCAGATTACTGCTGAGTGGGGGCCCCATAAACAAGAAGCTTCCTAGCCTGTCCTCGCCAGACCAAACGGACATGTGTTTCCCATTTCAACATTTCATTGCCCCAACTGAAAACAAATCAGCTGTGTCTTTGGGATCTGAAGGGGAGAAGGTTGGGATTTATTCCTGGACAAGCCTGAGGAAAACATTACCCTAATGGATGAAATATGTTTGTACTAAAGACTTCTTAGGAGTGTTGAACTGATCTTTCCCAACGTGATCTCCTTTTCCTTGAAAAGAGAGAAGATGCAAGAAAGTCCGTCAGGATTATCCTAGAGCTTTGTCCTTAAAGGAGGAGTAATGGATAAAACTTGCCTTGGTTTAGATAAGGCTCAGAAGGAGTAGTCACTGTCTTTAGAGATTATTCACACACCTTTGACAATGTGGTCGAGAAGTCGTATTCTCTTTTGGCCATGCACAGCCATAGAAACCCACTTCCTGTTTTCTAAAGCCAAATTCCTCCTTTGGTTCAGTCTTTCCCAAGAAGGCTCTCCCTGATTTCTCAATACTCAATGTGGTCAGCAAGAAAATTGGTTCTGGAAAAAATATTTGACTTTCTGTGTAGAAAATAATGGTCTTCTTAAGACTGCAAGCCCACTGTGGAGGAATTTTGGCTTATTTTATGTTTTGTATCCTGATGAAGCACAGGAAATCGGAAAATAGATTATTTTCCTTGGAAAACCTGGAGCATGTTTGGTTTAGCAATTGGACAATTTTTAGAGTTCAAACTGGCCAGAGCAATGTGGAGCCACTCTCAGAACGGTGTGTCAGGGGCTAAAGCATAATTAGGGAAATTCATCAACACTAATGGCTTTATCCTGAAATCTGTGTGATAGGACTGCCCAGTCAGCAAAATATGTTGGTTTCTTTTTCTTTTCTGAGTTTCATTTTGCCATAAAAGGCTTGGAAACTCAAAGAAACTTGAGAGCTGGCATGCCCCCCTGCTGTACCCAAAGAACAGCTAGCTACCAGAGGCTGGCACCTTGCTTATTTTGGGGCCATGCCACTCAAGTGGTGAAAATGCATCAGAGTCATGTAAAAACTATATTTAAAAATTATCCCTAGGTAGCTGTCTAACTCAAACTTAGAATGAAACGTAGAAATCACTTATAATAATAAACATCACTCAGATTGGTGAGCCTCTGTCTGGAGATAGTAGAAGAACACTTCCTGTTTGGGGCTTGCTCCTAGAACCAACCTGACTGTCTCCTAGCAGAGAAAATTTTAGCAGAATCAGTAGGGATCAGTTGGTGGTTTTACCTAAAGTATCTCCTGGTTTTCACAGTCCCTTGTATGATGTCTATCTTTTTGAATTCTAAGTTTTTTAAGTAAGACAGTAGATTTTCCTTATAATTGTCAGTCTGTGATACAAAATGAGACCTTATTTGATGAGATGGTTCATATTCATGTGAAATATCAGCTTATAAGCTCATACTGAGAATTGTATTCAGTTTGTATTTGGTACCAACATTACTGCCTTCCAATAATAGATTGTGCTTAAATTTCAGGAAATTTCAGCGTGAACAAAAGATATATTATTCATCAAGAGAATTACAAATGTAACAATAAATAATAAAGATTGTAGTAATGGTTATCATTGCTTATTTGCAGATCCTAATCCTTTATGTCTTGAGGGCAATTCTCAACATATAATATTCTCTAAAGTAATAGTGGGAAGTTTATTTTGGGTATGGATGTTTAATCAATTAATCAAGACACACCAAAGTTTGTTCATTACTTTACAGCTCGGGCAATTGATCAACAACTGTTCCTAGATCCCACTTGCTACAACTCTAACACTTCATCACGGAATTATCCAAGGAGCTTCTGTTTCTGCTACTACATAGTTCACTCGTGTCTCCAACTTGTTCTTAGAGTTCTACAATCATGCACTTCTTTTTTTTACAGTCATACTGTTTTTAAATCAACTTTATTGAAGCATAGCTTACATATAAGAAGCTATACATATTTTATGTGTGTGATTTGATGAGCTTCAACAAATGTGTGCAGTCATGTAGCTATAATCCCAGTCAAGATGGCGAGAACAGCACAAAACAAACTGAGGGTTACTGGGGGGTGGGAGGGTAGGGACAGGACGGATGGGTTATGGACATTGGGGAGGGTTTGTGCTATGGTGAGCGCTGTGAAAGGTGTAAGCCTGATGATTCGCAGACCTGTACCCCTGGGGCAAATAATAATAAAAAAAATTTTTTTAAAAGATAGCAAAAACAGGGAAGGAAAGATCCCTCACGACCTTTGTAGTCCATCCTCCCAACACCATCCCCAGGCAACCTATTGGACTTGTACTCCAATGGGCTGGATTTGTCTTTTCTAGAGTCTCATGTAATGGAAGCAAACGTGTATACTCTTGTATCTATCTTTTCTTACACTCAACATGTCTTTAAGATTCAGACATGTTGTTGCATGAATCAATGGTCTGTCCTCCTGCCGCGTAGTGTTCGATTGTGTGAATATACCACACATGTGTTTATTCAGTCACCTGTTCTGGGCATTTACATTGTTTCCATCTGGGACTATTATGAATCAAATGGCCATAAACATTTGGGTATAGGTTTTTATAGACATAAATGTTTTCTTTTCTCTTGGATAAATATCTAGGAGTGGAATTTCTTGGTCTCATAACCCTGTATTTTCAGCTTGATAAGAAACTAACACACTGTTTGATTATATGTGATTATATATGATTAACTAACACACAAAATGATTATATCATTTTTCATGTCCATTGACAATGTGTAAGATTTCCAGTTGCTCCAGATCCTCACCAACACTTGGCATTGACAGTCTCTAATTTTAGCCATTTTGGGGGGTGAGCAGTGAAAACTAGACTGGTGAAAGATGTTTCTTTACATAGGTTTTATTCCACTGGAATTAGAAGCCCACTGACTCCTAAGGAGCCTATATATATATATATATATAACATATGTAATATATATATGTATATTTAATATACATTATTATTCTAGTATATATTATTATATGTTATATATATATATTATTACATAATATATATATATATTATGTATAATGGGGACCATTTGGAAACTAATTCTGTGATTCAAGTGCATTAGCTATTCTTTCAAGGTTTGGGTCATTTGAGTTTTGGACAAGCGTAAAATTTTTTACCTTTATACAAGTAACTGACTAAAACATTAAGCTGGGTTCCCTGGGTGGCTCAGTCAGTTAAGTGTCTGCCTTTGGCTCAGGATCCTGGGATCGAGCCCCACATCAGGCTCTCTGCTCTATGGGGAGCCTCCTTCTCTCTCTCCCTCTGCCTGCTGCTCTGCCTGGTTGTGCTCTCTCTCTGTGTCTGTCAAATAAATAAATAAAATCTGAAAAAATATATATTAAGCAAAAGTGGACCTACTACCAAGTTCAGAGGCAAGCTAATAAAGAAATATAACCTTTAGATATGGTTATACAGCCAGTCAGAAATCATATCCAACTGTACTATATCATTATCTATCTCAGATTTCTGTTTTGTTGTTGTTGTGTTGAGAAATGAGAAACTTACCCAAAAATCCTTTTGGCATCTTGAACTTTCTAGTTATCAGTCTGAGGATAAAGCACTCAATTAGAAGAGTACAAAAGCCCTGCCATCATAAGGTTCTCAATTTTTAAAAGGTCTTCAAAAAGGAAAGTGAATATCCTAATCTACCAAGTTACTAATCCTACAAATTTAAAGGAGATAATCAACACATCCTATTCTCTTGTGGCCATATTTACTTTATTCTTTTTCTCAAAAAGCTTTCATTAAGTAGTTTTCTGGGAAACAAAGTAAAACACAACAATAAATTTTAACAGGGGGTTTGGATTGACTGAAAGACCAAACACAGACCTTGCTTCAGTAAATCAAGCTGGATTCAGTTTTTGAAAAGGATCCTTAAGGAAGTTAGTGTTGTCAGGATACACAGCATATTTTTCAGGACAGATGGAATGACAAATTTCTGTACCTTAAGATCCTGTACAATTATGGATAAGAACATATTAGTAAATGAGGGTCACATCAGACTTCATCAAGTCCAGCCGCTCTGCTCCCTTAGTCTATATGGGACAGAGCAGGCCTGAGCATAGGTTAGTCTGAATACATGCCTGAGATGGTAAAAACTTATGATTATACAATGTGCCATATTATTACTAGGTACAGTTCCACAGAGTACAGTCAGACATTTCCCTCAGCCTCCACAGGTCAACATGAGCTCATCCAGGAACTCAATACGGTGGAATAAAAACAACCATCACTTGCGCTGATGTCTCCAAGAGCCAGACCAACAGGATCTTAGAGTGCCTGTAGGGTTTCATCCCCCATACATACACAGGTATAATATCTTTTATCTCCCTTCCTTAAAACTTTAAAATAGCTTCTGGAATGCCTTCTGCTGTCTATGACTTTCATACATGGTCCGTGATATTTCCCCATCCTATTTCTCTGGTTAATGATATTGCTTAATCAATTTAATCAATTTCTGATATGAAAGTAGTCTATATATGAGTTCTTTCTTATTTAAAAATTAAATTATCAATATTCATAAAGATCAAGCTTGTTAGCTGTCTTGTTCAACTCTTTTATGAGCTTTCTAGTTTTTAATCTTCTTTATCATTTAACCGAGAGAAGTATGTTAAAATTTCCAATTGTGACTGTGGATTTTTAAATCTCTTTTTGTAGTTCTGTCATTTTATATACTATAAATTTTAAGGCTATATCATTAAATGTTGTTAAGTATTATTTAAAATTGTTATGACTTCAGGTTGAATTGTTCTTTTCTTCATGTAATGATCCTTCTTATCCCCAATGGTGCTCTTTGCCTTAATGTCTATGTTATCTCTTATTAATATGGAAAAGCCAGGTTTCTTTGGTCTAATATTCATCTGATTTATATTCTCTTCAAAATATGCTTGTGTTTTATGTGTCTCCTGTCAACAGCGTATATTTGTAGGATATTCAATCCCATCTGACCACTAGCAATTTATTTGGTGTTGGGGTGAAATGGGAAAGAGCACATTGTCTCCCTGAGAGGGTAGGGCCTGAGTTAGGTACCCAGTGATAGAGACAGCAGGCCTTATGGGAAACAGCCCAGACTTCAGTTTTTTGAGGCTTGGAGAGGGACATTCCGCGACCATTCCTAGGCCTCCATGGTGCCTGCCTTTTCCCTCACTGACCCAAAAACAGTAAATTCCAAAAAGACTCTTGAAACTCGCTTGGAACCAGGATGTGAGAGGTTGGGAGTCAGGAGAAATAGGGAGTGCCCTCCAGGCTGAGGGAAGTCTCTAGCCGACTGGCATCAAGCACCTCATCCCTGAGGAGAAGGAGCACTGCACAGTGAGAAACAGCAGGGAGAAGGAACTGAAGTAAAACACAGTCTTCACTCAAAAACTAGCTCTGCGCCCTACTGCTTTGTGTCTGAGCTCTTCTGTGTAACCAGAGACAAGAGGAATTCATCGGAACTCCTCAGTCTTTGTTCTGTAGAATTTCCATTGGGGTGGGGAAAGGGCTTCTAAACTTTTTAGTGCCATTTTTGTATTCAAGGCAAAAAACAACAACAACAACAAAGAAACACACAAACCAAAAAACAAAAACATAAAACCACACACAGACAAACACCTCAATTTTTAAAAAGTTTTTATTTAAATTTCAGTTAGTTAACACACAATGCAATACTAATTTCAGGTTACAATATAGTGGTTCAACTCTTCCCTGTGCTCATCACAGCAAGTGCACTCCTTAATCCCTACTATCTAACCCATCCCCCACTCACTTCCCTTCTGGTAACCATCAGTTTGTCCTCTATAATTAAGTCTGTCTCTTGGTTTGCCTCTCTCTTTCCCTTTTTCCCCCCTTTGTGCATTTGTTTTGTTTCTTAAATTCCAATATTAATGAAATCATACAGTATTTGTCTCTGTCTGATGGATTTATTTTGCTTAGCATAATACTCTTTAGCTCTATTCATGTCTTTGCGAATGGCAAGATTTCATTCTTTTTTATGGCTGGGTAACATTCCATTATATATATAATATATATAATATAATATAGATGTGTATATAGTCCATTATATATATATACACAGTGGAATATTATATATATCATATATATATATAATACACACACACACGCCACATCTTCATCCATTCATCAGTTGAAGGACACCTGGGCTGTTTCCATACTTTGGCTGTTGTAGATAATGTTGCTATAAACCTCAGGGTACATGTATCCCTTTGAATTAGTATTTTTGTATTCTTTGAGTAAATACCTAGCGATACAATTGCTGGATTGTAGGGTTGCTCTATTTTTAACTTTCTGTGGAAACTGCATACTGTTTTCCAGAGTGGCTGCACCAGTTTGCATTTCCGTCAACAACACAAGAGGGTTTCCCTTTCTCTACATCCCTGCCAAAACCTGTTGTCCTTTGTGTTGTTGATTTTAGCCATTCTGACAGGTGTGAGATGATCAGCGATGTTGAATATCTTTTCATGTGTCTGTTGGCCATCTGTATGTCTTTGGAGAAATGTCTATTCATGTCTTCTGCCCATTTTTAATTGGATTATTTGTTTCTTGTGTGTTGAGTTGTTAAGGTTTTTTTTTTATATTTTGAATACTAACCCTTTATCAGATATGTCATTTGCAAACTTTTCCCATTCCCTAGGTTGTCTTTCAGCTTTATTGATTGTTTCCTTTGTTGTGCAGAAACTTTTTATTTTGATGTAATCCCAATAGTTTATTTTTGCTTTTGTTTCTCTTGCCTCAGGAGACATATCTCGAAAGAAGTTGCTACAGTGAATGTCAAAGAAATTACTGCCTGTAAAGAGAACTCAATTTTTTTTAAAGATTTTATTTATTTATTTATTTGACAGAGAGAGAGAGAGAGAGAATGAGCTCTCAAGAGCGCACAAACAGGGGGAGCAGCAAACAGAAGGGGAGGGATTAGTTGGTTCTCCATTGAGCAGGCAGCTAGATGCAGGGCTCAATCCCAGGACCCTGAGATCATGACCTGAGCCCAAGGCAGAGGCTTAACCCACTGAGCCCCCCAGGTGCCCTAAGATACCTCAATTTTAAGAATGTCTAGGCAAAGGGAAAACCTTCCTGTGTGTACTTCTGGGAAGAGCAGAGCAGTCACACACATTCCATACTGCGTGTTCCCTCTTTTCCTTTCTGCATTTTTCCTCCTCCTTTTCTTGCTGCCACACTTCCCTCATCTTTGAATTCCTTCTGCTTTGATGCCACACAGAGAGCCTGGGCCACCTGACTTACATCCCAGGAATCTTTTCACTGTATCTGAGTTGTCCCTTGGTAGTACAGAAAGACAGGGAAATCCACAACGTGATTCAAGTAGGATATTAATGCTTTGTGTATGTTGTCCTATTTAATCCCTCCACCAATCTATGAGGTAGGTTATCATTTTACAAAAGAAGAAAAAATACACATTGGGTGTAAGCAACTTCCCGAGATTACATTGCAGAAAACTAAGCAGGGACTGGAAACAAGGTCCCTGCTTGTCTCATTACATCCTGTTATCCCCTTAAGTTCTCCTCTGTAGAGTTCTTGTCAATTTGCTATTCTGCAACAGGACTCTCAGACCTCACACCCATACTTCTCTTTTTCCCTCTTTTCCCCCCATTCCATGTCTTAAAAGTATGTCCTATTCTTTCAAGATCATGCAGGAATGATAAAAAAAAAAGTGGCTAATAATAACTTTAAGGCATGGTCACCTCATACAGCCCAGATCATGGGAGACTTCCGGAAACCCATACTCTGAAGGTACAAATTTAGGTACAGTAGTAAACTGAGAGGGATATTTTTGGTAGAAGTCTTTCAGAGACATTGATACTTCTATGCCTGGAAGCTCAATTGGGTGAGTTATATGCAGGAATTTTTTTTTTTTTGTCTTCTAAAAAAGTGTATTATGACATTTTTTCTCTCCACTTGGCTTCAGCAAATTCTGGGATTACACAAGCACACCCACCTCAATCTCCCATCTCCCCCTGCCGAGGTGGTAAGATATACATACACATTCTTTTCTTCCCACATTTAACAAATTTTGAAATATAATAATACAGAAAAGTAGAGAGATCAATGTCATGACCTTGCTGTACTTACCACACAGCTTTCATCAAACCTTAATACTTGTCATCTTTGCTTCTCATATTTTTTTTAAGAAATAAGATATTTCAGATATGTTCGAAACACCCAGGGTGCCCTTTCCAATCCAATCCCTTGCCGCCTTACTCAGAGGTTGCTTTTACTGAAATCATTATTCTGAAATTGTTTTTCATTCCCATGCATCTTTTTATATTTTTACCCATATTCGTGTTTACAAACAATATATATTTGAGAGTACATTTTTATACTTCATGTAAAATAGTGCCATACAGGCTTCCCCCAAAGTTATGTTTCTGAGAGGTATCCAAGTGGATATGTGGTAGCCATGGTTCATTCATTCATTTTTTATTTCTGAATAGTATTCCATTATATGAATATATCACAGTTTATTTATTCTCCTATTGATGGACATTTTGTTTGTTTCCAAAATTTTGTTATTACAACCCATTCTGCAATGAACATTTTTGTTCATGTCTTCCTGTGCACATGTGTGAGTTTCTCTAGCTGTCCAGTATTGCTGGCCTTAATTTACCAATTCTTAACTGAGTGACACTAAGCAAATAAATATATGACTCTAAGAAATAGTTTTCAGATGCCTTCAATTTGTAGATGACTTGGCTATCTTCCTTTCAGGAATGCTGCTTTTTTTATAACTAGAATAACATTTTGAGAGATATTTTCCAGGAAGTCCAGAATGTTAGGCATTAATTTACTGAAAGTGTTATTTAGTGTATTAATTTACTATTACATTTAATTACTTTATTAGGAGTAATCCAAAAGGCACAAGATCCATTATATGGATAACCATTTAATGTCCAGTGTGGGAAAATTAGAATATGTGGTCATCGAGAGCTATAAGTCTATGAGATACAACAAACATCTTGAAACGCAGGTAGTATAGAAAAAAGGAAGGAAAGGAAGGAAGGAAGGAAGGAAGGAGGAGGGAGGGATGGAAGGAAGGAAGGAAAGGAACAAAGAGGGAAAGAGAGAACAAAGAGGAAGGAGGTGTATCAGTTAGGTTGGGCTCGTCTGCAGTAACAAACAGACCTTGTTGTGTAAGGGTCAAACATAATAGAACTTTATTTCTCTGTCATGTAACGATCCAAGATGGTTCCTGGTCAGCAAGGGCTGTAGCTTTGCTTCCTGCAGTCACTTTTCAGGGTCCAAGGTTGGCTGCTGCTTTACCATTTTTAAAATACAGCCTCCAGAGCTGAAACATCCTGGGGTCTGAGGGCTGCAGTCGTGCCTAGAACTAGAGCTGGGGACAAGAGGAACCATGCTGGTGCCCCAGCGGTACCTGACAGGAGGAGGCACCCTGGTCTTGATGCTCAATACCCCTCCACACGCGGACACAGCGTCTCGGTCATGGGTGTCCACCAAACAAATCAGGCAACAGAGTCCTCCCCCAGGAGTTTTGTAACAGGACCTTGTTTCTCTGATCTTTTTTCCAAAGTGAAATGGAAGGAGGTCTGCATCTGTCAGTAGCCGCTTTCCCTGCTACGTGGAGAAAACTTGCCGGCAGCGATGAGAGGCAGAGAGTTCGGGTGATGTCAAGTCTCAGTTCTTTTTTTTTAAAGATTTTTTTTTTAATTTATTTCACAGAGGGAGAGAGATCACAAGGAGGCAGAGAGGCAGGCAGAGAGAGAGGGNCAGGGAGCCCGATGCAGGGCTCGATCCCAGGACCCTGAGATCATGACCTGAGCCGAAAGCAGAGGCTTTAACCCACTGAGCCACCCAGGCGCCCTCAAGTCTCAGTTCTATTGCCTGGGGTTTTCAGAGCAACCCTAGTTCCTATAGCTCCTCCTTTCATTCTTTGACCTACCCCCACCCCATCCACATAACAAATCCCCTTATTAAACTATCTCCGCCTAATTCAAGTTGGGTTTCTGCCACTTGCAACTGAAACGTACCTGACCCTATAGAAACTGATGGGTAAAAGTGGAGCACTGTTTATTATATGGCTTGAAATCGAGACCCAGATGACCTGAGGTACTTGGTAGAACAGGGAGGGTCTTTACCCAATGCCAGACTTCCAAGACTCCCAAGGGTCAGACAATAGCAAACTCTACAAAATGTAAGATTTCCCTCCTTTCAAACAGAGTCAGAAGGTTTGAGACACAGTGGAAATCATAGGGGCTTAAAGGGAGCTAGAGAAATGACTGGAAGTCTTCTTTCTCAGTCCCTTCCCAAACCTCTGCTGTCCCTTCTCCCCACAAGCCTGATGGGAAGCGTCAGGCCCCCATCCATGGTAAACCTCTATACACTGAGATGATGCTGATAGAGGGAGCAGGTTAACTTTGTTCAAAACTCTTGTACCAGCCTGTCCCAGGGGAGAAGTAAACTGAGACCTTAGGGGTGAGCAGAGCTCTGAGTCCTGTTTCTTTTCTTTCTTTCTTTTTTTTTTTTTAAGATTTTATTTATTTATATTTGACACAGAGAGAGAGATTACAAGGAGGCAGAGAGACAGGGAGAGGAGGAAGCAGGCTCCCTGCCAAGCAGAGAGCCCGATGCGGGCCTCGATCCCAGGACCCTGAGATCATGACCTGAGCCGAAGGCAGAGGCTTTAACCCACTGAGCCACCCAGGCGCCCTGAGTCCTGTTTCTGAGAGAAAAAAAAAAAAGTGGGGCCAAAATGGATCCACATTCAAGAATCACGTCTCAACAAGATTTCTGGTATTGATTTCTGTCTCATGGCATCTCCAGAAAGTGAACCGAAATGGAACAGAGCCGGATCTTAAAAGAGCTCTATGGTGCTCCTCCACTGGGCAATGTCCGCGTAAGGGTACAAATGAAAATCCACATGTTCATATCCATACGTTTCTGTTATCAATCAAGCTAACAAACTATTCAACAAATTATGTCCTACGCTCTTATCTTAATGAATATACTTCCATATTGACCTGGAGAGTCAGGTTGACATGTAGAATTCTCAAACTATTTGGAATTCCTTTCTAGAATATGGCAATATGGGGGTGGTCAGACCCTAGAACCCCAACCTGTGGCCTGCCCACTTCCCTTTTCACATCAGCCCCACCTGCGCCCACAGTAGACTTCCACTTACAAAGGTGGCACCTGCACTGTGCATATCCAAGATCCATCCCTACACCCTGACCCCCAAAACAGTGGCCCCCGGAAGAGAGGCCCAAGGGGGCCCTGAAAGTGGGATCCAGATTATTGGGACAGGGAACTCTAAATCCCAGGTGCCTGGAGGATGGTCTACAATGAGGACAGCAGGTTCCAGGTGAGCACATCCAGGTGGCCCTGCAAACTTGTTGCCCGGAGGAGGGACACAGTCGGAAGAGTGCTGGTGGGCTCCAGGGAAGGGAGTACGGACCTTGTCTTGTCTAGGGGTACAGGCCTCGTTCCAGCCTCTGGGATCCCAGGACATGCTCTGGGTCCAGCAATACTTCTTTGGATTCAGTGGGCAACCCTCATGGGCTTTAAATAAAATCCCTTGTGCTTTGAACCAGTTGGTAGGTTTCTGCCACCTGCAGCCAAAAGAATCCTCGTTAATAAACTTTCAATGCCGAAGTAACTCAAACAAGTGGTCTATAAGCCACGGCTTCCATTTCCATTTTTTAAAGAACTCATTCTTACCATGACTTGTCAAAATGTATCTTCTTCCTCTAGCACTGTACTCAAGAAAATCATGCATCCGGTGGCCTTTCCTACATCCCCCGTTAAGCTGGTCCGCTCTCCAGCATTTGAGCATACTAAACATTCTCTTCTCTTTGAAGAATCTTCTTTGCTTAACTCTGGGGTAACAAACAAGCCGATCTTCCTCTTATTTCTCAAACAGCTCCTTGAAATTGTCTTCAGTATCTCTCTCCTCAAGTGTAGATGTTCTGCAAAGTCTAATCTTCCTCCCTGGACTGAAACTACAGTTGACCCTCTGAACAACATGGGGTTAGAGGCACCACCCCTGGTGCTGTCAAAAATCCATGTAAAACTTTCAACTCCCCTAAAACTTAACTACTAATACCTACTCTTGACCAGATGCCTACCAAGGATGTAAAAAGTCTACTGACACAAATTTGGTATATGTATTATATGCTCTATCTTTATAATATAGTAAGCTAGACAAAGGAAAATGTTATTAAGAAAATCATAAAGGACCACCTGAGTGGCTCAGTTGGTTAAACATCTGCCTTTGGCTCAGGTCATGATTTCAGGGTCCTGAAATTGAACCCTGCCTGGGGCTCCCTGCTCAGCGGGGAGTCTGCGTCTCCTTCTCCCTCTGCTCCCTCCGCCCTGCCTTGTGCTCTCTGTCTCTTTCTCAAATAAATGGAGTCTTAAAAAAAAAAAGAAAGAAAACCATAAGGAAGAGAAAATACATTTACAGTACTGTACTGTAAAAATCCACATATATGTGAACCCGGACAGTTCAGAAGGGCGTTGTTCAAGGGTCCACTACACTTGCAATGGAAGCACAACGATGCTCTCTCCTCTCAAAGAACTCGTTCATTCTTGTCACCTCCTTAAAGATGAATCCCAAAGTTCTATCTCCATCCGTGACCTTGATTTCAAGCCAAGCTTTCATATCTTAACTTACATTTTGTTTTTTTCGAATTCAGTTAACACACCTAAAACTGCAATTACTGCCTTCTCTCGCAGGGTCTCCCCTGTTTCCGTTGATTTTTGACAGTTTTGCCTGTGATTCATACTCCTAGTTCCCAGGTTTCAATTTACTATTACCTTAGACTCTTTTCTCTTTTTCCTGCCATAAAGTCTTGTTGATTCTTTCCTCGCAAGATGTTTCCTATTCAGCCTTTGCTTTTGTCCTCTTTCTTTTTTTTTTTAAATTTAATTTTATTTATTTTTTTTAAATTTTATTTTTATTCTTTGCCCAAGGGGTACAGGTCTGTGAATCATCAGGCTTACACCTTTCACAGCATTCACCAAAGCACAAACCCTCCCCAATGTCCATAACCCATCCACCCTATCCTACCCTCCCACCCCCCAGTAACCCTCAGTTTGTTTCGTGAGATTAGGAGTCTCTTACGGTTTTGTCCTCCTTCTAGCTGCTCTCCTTCTACTTCCTGTTCTGCTCTGGCTTATCTTCATTCTTTCACCATAATAATCCTGCTGAAGTTATATTTTTGACCTTTTTTTCCTACTTAATAACTTTTAATGGATTTCTATGGCTTGAGCAAAATTCCAAACTCCTTTGTCCTGACATCCCCACACTCTGCAAGATGAAGACTCAATTTCAATCTCCACTGTTTCCCTCCATGTGGATTCAAACTAAGCCCTCCATTCCGTCTGGGCCCATATTGCCATGGTCCCTGAACACAAATTCCTCCCTCCTGTGTCCCCACCTTCATCTCCCTTCCACCCTCTGACTCGAAGGCAGCCCCTCCTCTCCTCCCAGTCCCAGATGACTAAACAGTCCCAGTTCTTCTGTGAAACCCTCTCTCACTTCATTCAGCTCAGTGTTTCTTTCTTCCTCTTCTGGACACCTGTCCACTCTCTTTGTTTGACACATTCATTTATTGTCTTGAACTGTCGCATACATCGGTTCGCCATAGAGTTCCTTTTAAATCAGATCTTAATCGATATGAAAACAGTACCTACGTCTCCCGATTTGGTTTTCTATCCACCCCCCCACTACCACACACCTAGCGCTAAACACAGTAGGTGCTTAAATTTTACTTTGCTACTTCTTTATCCTAAAATAAAAGTTTGTGTTTTCTATTTTTTCTGTTTTGTCCTATATACCTGGTACTGTGGATTCTAAACAAGTGGTAAAAATTAACTAAAGTCTCACAAAAGCTTCACTTTACCCATTATACCAACAAATATCCCCTCTCCTTCCCACTGTTGTCTTTGTTTTTGAGGAATAGACTATTTTCAGTTTTAGGAAACACTAACACACTCCAATAAAAGTTCTATTCACAAATCCCTCTTACCGCATGTACCCTTAGGTCCTAGCAGGCCGGTTTTTGACGTCCAAAGAGAAAAGAATCAGCAGACTCAAATGTATATAACAAAAGACCCCATAGTAGTATCCTTCTTCTTTTTATTGAAAAGGAATCATTTCTATTCTAGCGCAAACAATGTATATTTTACATCATAAAGCAAGATATAATTTACATATTACATTTCTTATGAGATCTTTATACCCTAAGTGTCATTCCCTTTTTTATTCAATCACCTCTCCTGGTTTGACTTAACCTGCCAAGTATCCTACAAATCAGCATCTTGCTAGGGAAGGGACTGGGGACACAGACAGATAGTTTGCATGTATTCATCTGCATCTGGGTATAATGATGGTGAGGAACAGGGGGTATGCCTTGGAACTTTGTTGGCCTGAGGCCCTCTGTTGAGACCTGGCTTGGAAGGCAAAAGGCTACTCCTCTAAATCATATATCAAACTTCTACTTTAAAAAAAAATCAATAATAAATGAACAATACTGAGTGCTTGTCTCATGTGTATACTTCTTGATCAGGTGCTTGGATAATGAATGCTTGTGGTGTTGACTCACTAGCAATGAAAATTCCTATGGCTGACCAGCGCTGGCTACTCTCTGATTTTCCCGGACATTGCTTCCCAGGCATTGGTGGTAAAACTGCCCAATTTCACATAGCATTTTGGTTTTGGGTTCAGGTTTTTCTGCTCACCACTGAAAATGGATGTCAGGATGAAAGCTTCAAATGACTTTGTTTCACATGACCTTCTATTCCTTTCCTCCCTCTTGAAAAATTCACTTTTCCTAGCAACATCTTGTCTTGTATGAGTTCTGTTCCCTGCACTATAGCCCACACTCCCGGTCTAGTTATTCTCCGCAAAGTCCAAACTCCAAAAGTTCACCAATTTCTTGGATTGCACGCATTTCACGAAGAACCTTTTCATCTGCTAGGCTACACTGTTCCTTTGAACCTTGATAATCCGCAGCAGCTAGTGGGACAAAAGAATTACTCGAGGGACTCCTTAGGAAGCAAGTAATATGTGGTGTTCAGCCAGCCCACATGAAACGTCAGTAAGAAATAGTTTAATAGTATGCTAAAAGAAGAGGAAATCGGTGGATGAAAGCAAAATGCCTAAGATGAGCTTTCTTCTTGTTATTAAAAGAAGTACAGATTCGACATTTAAAATACATTTTCAGATTGGTGGCTGTTTGGCTGAAAAAATACTGCCATTGGTTCAACTTGCTAGGCCGAGGGGGGATCACATGTGTGCTGAAAGTGCATCTTAAACTCAACAGCCCATGCCTGTCACTCAGAGTTGGCATATTTGGCCAAAACCAACCTAAAGCTTTTTAATTACTGATAACTGAAGTTATTAGAACCAAACTGGTCAGGATAAAAATATATCGAAAATATGTCTGTTCTGTGTATCTTAAATTATTCTTTGGTCAAGTGATGTGATTTTTGAGAAGTCTGTAAATATAAACCTATTTCTTATTTCCAAATACAAGGCTATAAGTATTTACAGCAAGGTAGCATTTCCTTGCTAGAAAACAAGGCTTCCAGGTACCGTATCTTTCCATGAACGTTGTATACTTTTATAGACCCTTTCCTCCCATGGCTACAAAGTGCTGCACAAGCAGAGAATACAGGAAAGAATGAAGGAGCAAATGAATAGAGCCTCACAACACCCCTGTGAGGTAGGTAAGTATTGTTAAACTCATTTTACAAAAAGGTAAACTGAGGCACAGCATGGTGGTGTGGTTTGGTCTAGTCCACCTGACAAATTACAAAAGCACAGCTGGAGACAAAAAGAAAGAAGCAAAGACAGGTCAGTCCTGGCTCACAGCCCTAGGCACTAAACTTTATTCCAACATATTAGTGAAAGAATAGCCCACTGTTGCCTTTTAAATTTTTGGAATTTAGACAAGACTTCCAGGATTCCATTCAAACATGTGTCTTTCAGATTCCTGTTGAGTGGAGAAGGGGCGGACAACAGCACGGCTTTCCCTCCTCTAAGTGTAATCCCCATGACGTATCAGGGTATATTCCCATTCCACCAGAGCTCCGTCTCTAAACTCAAGAACGTTCTTATAGCCTCAGATAGGTTCTATTGTATTTAAAGCCCAAATGTGAAAATGAGACCTGTTCTCAAACAGATGCCCTATGAATTGCTCTGTGTCCTTAATAAGAATTTTGTGTCAAGAAAGAAAGGAAACGAGATCCCCCAAAACATCTCATCCCTCGAGAGATTAAGGACAGTGGTGATGCTGTGAAGTTTGCTTTTTGTAGTGTTTGAGAAACTGCAAACTCAAGCTTGTAAGAATATTTTATATATATATATATATAAAATATATAAATATATACAGTATATATATAGTGTGCATCTGACTATCCTAAGGCACTAAAGAGATGTAGGCCATGACTCTCACAACTCAGTCTTTGTTTTCCTAAAGAAATTTCTCTCCCTCTCTCGAGTGTCAAGCCTGTGACAGCAAATCATTCAAAAGTAACAAATATCTTTAACTTAAGATGGCTGATTGCCTGGATGGGGATGAGGGCTGGCGGTGATGGTGATATTATCATCTGCAACTTAGAGCTTAAATCTATAGCTTATATGGAGAACTTTGATCTACAGCTTAGAGCTCAGAATTAGCCAGACACAGCCAATCACATTGGATCAGACAAGCCAGTGACCAGATGTTGTACATAACTGCTTTCTTAACAGTAGCTGGTGGGAAAGCCTTACCATGACCGACAGACATGGAGGACAATGAGACAGGAAATCATGCCTGGCACAGATTCTTCAGAGAGACTTTGGCTTTTCAGAAGTTCCTAGAGCTTCTAGGAACAGAAGAACTGAGAACTAGGAACAGAGAACTGGGAAGAAGGATAGGGCAAGGCACTGAGGTTCAAACAGGTTACTGAGGAGACGCTAGACAATGATTCTGAATATATATATACCATATACATACATATATGGTTTCTTTGGCTGCTGTAGTTTTTGTTTGTTTTTAACCCATACAATCATGGGGGTGGGTGGGCTGAACCTAACCGAAGAAGCTCGGAGCATATTAAAGCAAAGCGCGTGAGTAGAAGGAAAAACAAAATTAACACACGCAGAAACACGTGGTGGTGGTATCCCAGAGGGAGGAGAAACACTGGTGAACTAATTTTCATTTTGCTCCTCTCCTGCTTTTCTCTGCCATGGTCCCAATATTTTAGTTCAGGTTTTTTGTTTGTTTGTTTTTATTTTTATTTTTTCCAGCAGATGAAGAAATGACAGAGCAGGATAGGTGTCTTATGGTTTTTGATTTCTTCTTAGGCCTGTTTACTTATTTTTTTTTCCTCAGTTGACTGTTGGCACCTGGTTCCTCTGTAAACTATATTCCTTGGCCTTCAGTCTCAGGTTGGCAATGCTGTTGGCCATGTTGAGGCCCTGTGCAGGGCTAGTGTTGGCACATGTGGCAGAATAAGTAGCCATGGCGCTGTAGGGACAAAGGAGAGAGCGGGAAGAATAACAGGCATTAGTTTCACGAAGCTGCAGGTCTGTGCCCCAGAAGGACGCAACTCTCAGCACAGGGGAGGTGGGACCGGGGGGCCCGGATGGATGACCTCTGAGGTCCCTTTCGGCCCCGGAGTTCCATGGGTCTAAGGCACTTGGAAAGGCTGGCAGTGTCCGGAAGGGCGGGGGAAGAGCAGGGGAGAGTGGAACAGGGCAGGGAGAGGTATTTGCTGCGTTGGACACGGTGAGGAATAATTTATTTCTGGGGTGAGAGGAGAACGCTGCTTCTGTTGAATAGCAGGATGTTTCCTCGGCCGACCAACTGGAACAGTATTTAGTCTCTCCTCCTGCCTCCATCACCAGCCTGTGGGGGCAGCGAGTGAGAGAAGCAAGCATTTGAAAAGGAAGGGCATCTTGCCCTCTTCACCCTAAGTAGCTGACTGTAAGTCTAACACATTGTAGGTCATCAGTGGATACCATGCTAAACCGTGTACTTGAGAACCAGTTGAGCAACCCATTCCTGATTCCATGGTTGGTAGCACTAAGCGTTGACAAATCCAGAGCTTCCTATCCCGACTGGCCTTGACGTTATAGCTGCTTCTCAAAAGGACGTGAATAGCTCAGGATGCCTTTTGGGTCACTTATCTGGGAAATGTTTAAATCCCCTAGATAAACAAGCAAAGGCTCCAGCCATTTTCAGGAATCCTGGCCTCAGAGATAACTGTTTCTCTTTGTCCTTACTCCTGAGAAAAACCTGAAGTTATTTTTCATTGTCAGAGGTGGTAATTAAGACCTAGAAGTGCAGCTGGACAGAAATGTGCATTTGGTGGTTTTCTGTTAATGCAATCCATGAATTTCTTTTAAAGGAAAAAGTAATGGTCTCTTAGACTTGGAAGCAAATTATTCATTACTGTCTACTAAACAGTTAAAAGGGAACTCATTGTAATTAAATGAAAATGTTTCTAGTTGTTTCTAAGATTAGCAAAATCCCTTTCAATTGAGGCCTGAAATGAGATAGACTTATAAATGGAATGACGTGTGCTCCGCTGTTGACTGCATTGCAGGGCAGTTTTATCAGCCACACGGGAGATTGTGTTTCTGGGGATCAAGTGGCAGACCAGAAAGAGAGAAAACTAAAGCTACTCTACAAATAGACTGTGTTGTGAATCCTTATTTGGGAGACCATATAGTTGAGACTTATAGTCAAGACTCACAATAGCCTATTTCAGCTCACTGACTAGCAATTAACCCAGGAAAATTAGGTTAATGAAATATAATTAGTCCCAGATCACTAGGTCTCTCCAGAAACACACATCCTTAATTTAAAATCCTTATAGCACTGGTCTGTGTGTGTGTGTGTGTGTGTGTGTGTGTCTAAAGGCAGAAGAAGGAAGACTCAGTAGTGTTCCAAAAGAATCCTACATTCTTCCATTTCATTTTTACCTGCTTCACTCTTACCCATTTCCGGGTAGATGCTCTCAACAGTCTATGCAGAATTAGCTTCTCTTAGAGCACCCTGTAATTTCCCTTTTAGCGCTTATTTCAATTCCTCAACTATCAGCTCATAGGTCAGACACCACATCTGACCTCGATCACCACTATATCCTCAGGTAGAGCTAACATCATATCTGGCACATATCTGACACTCAAGGAAGTATTTAATGAATAGAGAACTGAGAAATATCTAGTATGATTAAATGGATTCCTGCTCAATGTCAATGATCTCTGTCATCCTGCTGTAATGATTTTTTANATCACCACTATATCCTCAGGTAGAGCTAACATCATATCTGGCACATATCTGACACTCAAGGATTAAATGGATTCCTGCTCAATGTCAATGATCTCTGTCATCCTGCTGTAATGATTTTTTAAAAAAATGTTTCACCAGGGACACCTGGGGGGTTTACTTGGTTAAGCGTCTGCCTTTGGCTCAGGTCATGATCTCTGGGTCCCGGCTCAGGTCATGATCCCGGGGTCCTAGGATGGGAGCCCCATGTCGGGTCCCCTGCTCAGAGGGGAGTCTGCTTCTCCCTCTCTCTCTCTGTCCCTCCCCCGCTCAAGCTCTCACTCTCTCTCACTCACTCTTTCTCTCAAATAAATAAAATCATAAAATAATTACCAATATTCTTTTATCATTAGGAAGTAGTCCTTCCTATTACTTTTGCTCTCTTAATAGAAAGAGCAAAATCAAAGGGACGGGATAAAAGCTGGGGCTGATGACTACATATTCGTGATCCATCAAAAATATCTTTTAATAGTAAAAATGAACAAATATTAGTACAGGTTAGATTTATACAACAGACTATCACTTTCGCCACTGTCTACCAAAAGGGCAGAAAATGAGTCCCCAGTTAAGATAGGTTTCAGTTAGGAGTGAGGTAAATGATCATACAACCTGTTAAAATAGGACAAGTTTTTTTGTTTTGTTTTGTTTTTAGTAATACACCCCAAATTTTCATTTATTTTTAAAACCCATATACGTATTCTCATTTAATTTCTGTGTGAATTACTTGCTTCCACTAAAGATACTACCAGAAATATATGCAAACCCGTAAATCCTACCTTCAAAAAATTGCCAGGATATACTGAAACCTAAGGTTTCAAGGAAATAAAAGATGTAAGTAGTTAAGAAAAGGGACCATTGGGTTTGAGAAATGTTCCTAAGTTATAGATCATAAAATGAACCAAATCAACCTTTCTCAACCAGGTTTTTGTGAGAGAATTAAATCCTGAAGATGGTACATAGTACCACTTAAGATGCATAAGAGAGAAGCTGAAATGGTGAGTTATCTATATTATTGGTTAAACACAGAGAATAAAATTGAATGGCTTCTGGAAACAGAGGCTAAAATTTTATGAGAGAGCATAAAGAAAAAAATTCTCTGATGGTAAATTATGGATTGTCATGGAGTATTGCTCTTTCAAGTACTTGAAAGGAGTAAGGAGTCTATTTTCTAGCCTTTGAGGCTTTAGGCAAGCAAAGTCCTATTTAATAGAGATTTTGTCCTTTTTTGATGGTCAAAGGTCTAGTCCATTTTCCATAGTAAACAAGGGGACTGGAAACTTGGGGGATTATTTTTGTTTACTGAAGATGTCATCACTGTTTTCTAGAAATGTCTACTATAGTTGTGACTTCAATTTTATCTACTTTACGGACAATTTTGCTATAGCTGCTTTATAGTTGACTAATTTCATCTGATATTCTAGTCTGAAGATTTCATATGGTAACACATCTCTTGGAAATAGACTCTCTCTCTAATGCAAGCCAAAATAATCCATTTTCCATCTCAAAACCAAATCAATGCAAATTAGAGTTATATGTTGCACAGAAAATTGGATTTTCCCTGGGACACTTTCTCCTAAATGGAAGCCTGAGTTTCTAGAGCTGAGAAAGTACCCTTGTCCCATTGTACTGTGGAGCCATGGTAAGGACATCACTGCATTCACGACACTGTGCAATGCCTTGTAGGTCGCCCTCCAATCCGTGGGGCATGAAGATTAAAACAGCAGCTGCTCTCAGTAAATGAGTTTTGCAATTTTCTAGGAGCTTAATAAACGATAATATTTGCCCTTGATAAATGTTTACGAAAGTGATAAACTTTCAAAAATGGATCCAACTTACTCTAGCCCATTGCATAGTTCTAAGAAGTAGGATAAACCAATGTCTGGAAGAGAATACGAAGGAATTATAAGTTCGTGCTCCGTCCGGTAGTTCAACATGGGTCGAGTTTCTCAACTTGCCCTAAGGGAGGCATAGCGGCATGGAGCGGGCAGTCTGTTGACAAACCAGTGACAAGCAAGACTTGCGACAGGTCAGAGAAGACAGAATTGATGAGTGGATACTCTAGAACAGCTTAGTCATGCTTTAAAAACAGCATGAAAAGTTAAGTTGGAGAGGACCCACTTCCCAAAGTGACAACAGATGCGAGAGAGCCTTGACCGGCTGCCAGCGTGAAAGATTGTTGTGGCCACCTGTTTTCCACGCCACCCAAACCTATAAAGTTCTGTGTGAGGCAAAGAGAGAGAAACTTGAAACGTTTTCTCACAAGACGAAACCAAGGAGGATTAATTAGTTGTTTTCGACCAATTTTATAGGACCATTCAAAATGTAAAATGACCACTCATTCCTACACAGGAGGAAGCTTCCCGGGTTCAGAAAGAGACAGAAACTAAGTGGTTTGTATCGATGAAGCAAGCGATAACGCCAAGAGCCTGCTGACCAACACTCAGAGATCCTGCCCGTTGGTCCCGTCCTCTCAGAGCCACCTGGCCCTCTAGCAGGACACAGACACGAGCTGAGTACAGGGACTGGGTTTATAGGATTTGGAGAAAGCGTCTTTTCTCTCGAGTTTTGAAGAACGTCAGTTCTTTGTGTCTGTGACCGGGAGACCGCATTGCCAAATAAAGTGCCCTGAGGAATCGGAGATGAAAAAGAAATGCCTGTATCCCATCTGTCGATTCAGCAGCTCCGCACCGGGACTTGTACGGAGCTGACACATTTAAGCAAGCTTGAAATCTTTCCATCTCCTTATTTGGAGATTCTTAGCAGATGGAGCTCAGCCACAGACAGCAGAATGCTCACCGCGGCCTGGTTCGAGTTCCACTGGCACTGGGGACAAATCAGTTTGGATCCTTTCAACCTACCCCGAAAGGTTGTCGGGAGGAGGGACGTGTTCAGATGACTGCCAAACACCAAGGAAGCATGGAAAGTTCTATATACGGTGTGAAACTTACGGGCACCTGCCCCTCTGCTCTCGAATCGCCCGTGGTGTACGCCCCACAAATCACCAAACAATTGAGGAGCGCTCAGGGAGAAAGAATGGCTGCCTCAGTTTTCAACTCTAACTTTGTTTTCTCTTTGGCCCTCTCGGACAAATGATGACAAGCTGTTGAAAATTTCCCCCCAAAGACAAGTCTGTCAGCCTGAGAAGACTGTGTGTCATCCTGAGATCCTAAGGTTTCACCAACTTGGGATTTTTCCAAAGGCTGTAGAGCACGAGGCTTCTGCGACTCTGTCTGTGATGAGTGGCGGTTGGAGGCCATCTTTCTGGCTTGGGCTTTTGTCAGTATGAGAACAGAGGTGGACCTGCTTTATCTAAGACAACGCCATACCCGCTCGCCTATGGAAATTTACTTTTAAGGAGAGAACCCATAAATCCTTCTGGAAGTGATATTTTATGATTTAACTAAGCATTTTTAACTTCCGCTTCTGAAATTCAGAAGTTTATTTTTTTTTAAACGCCTATTTAGCTCTTAAAGTAGATCCAACTTGGACCACATTTCCTATGTAACCCTTCAGTTTGCACTGCACTTTCAGTGATCCTTCTGCCATATTTAACTTTTCTTTCTAGAAATGTTTTTATACACGGAGCCTCGCATCTTTCTCTTGTCTCAAGGACTTTTGTATCTCTTCTTTGAAATGCACATCAGCTACCTGGAATCAAACGCGCTTGTGAGATACATAAGTAGGGAAACGTTGCTAGCTTAACCTTAGATGCAAGTGTGAGAGCGTGACGATCCAACCAGCCCGGGGAGGAGCGGGAGCCAGGACAAGAACACAGTTCTTCCGACCCCTGCCCCATATCCTCCAGTCACCTAATACCGAATGTCAGTAGCTTCAGCATCACAGCGAAGCAGGTTAAAGATGCAGCCCCTGAGTCCTGCTCCAGACTTACAGAAGGAGTCTGCATCGCAACCCGATCCCGGGTGATTCGCATGCTCAGTAATCTTGGAGGCGCCCTGCTGCAGGCTCTCTGAGTCCCCTTAACTTTATGGACACACGTGCCTGCAGCTCTGGTTTACCCATAGTGTTCCCCACTTGAGGACTTCCCTGGTGGCATCGTTAAAACTGCAAGACCCGCTTTCTTGACCACACTTCGATCCCACTTAAACCCTACCCCCAGCAGCCACCCTCTTCCCCCTCTGACAAGTTACCTTTGCAGTGTCTTCCGTTAGAATCCGTTATGAAGCCCCTCGTGTAAACAACATCTTGGGAGGGACGAGGATCTATTTTTGAAAGCGTGAAAGGGAGAAATGAGCCAAATGCGTTCAGTGGATGTCAGGCAGCACCGTGACCACGACCAAATGGGGGAGGAGGAGGAGGATGGGGAGGGGAGCCGTGGACGGGGACAGCTGGCCGCTCTCTCGCCTGTCACTGGTTTCCTCTGAAGCCCCGTCCTCCCTCTGGAACTGGCACTGAAGAGCCAGGCCAGTCTCTAGCTCCCGTGGGAGAGGGCATCTCCGGGGAGAAGCTTCTCGACGACTCCATCTAGGATAATAGCCGAAAGTCTGGGATTTGGGTGAGAGCTGCTCCCCAAGAGGCAAAGCACCACAAGGTTTGTTAGTCTTAATACCTCTGGTGCTGCGCGCCCTCCGCGCCTAAAGGAAACAGTTCTGAGCTGAGCCGCGGGAGGATGGGCCCCAGACAAGCTTCCCTTCACTGGCAATGGGCAGGTAAAGAAGACACCTGCCAGCACAGTGGTGTCTGTGTTAGCGGATGCCTTGCTCCTCCTGTGATTCAGTGGCCTGCCTGACGTCATCAGCTGTACATGCTCAAGGGAACGGACGGGGCCACGTCGTGCTATAAATAGCGTGAACCATATGTCCCCGGTGACGCCTGTTGTTCGGGTGTCATTATTAATAGCACTCCCCTTTCACTTTCAAAAGTGTCCCAGCTTGGATGATAAATTATACAGCCACCACTCGGGATATAAAAGACACCCAGAAAAAAATGTGTTGGCTATATCCCATCCCATAATTCCGACCATATGCAAACAATTGCTTTGAGTCTTGGTTTCCCCGTCTCCTCTTCCAGGGGAGAGCTGCGGAAGTCAGCAAGCCGGCCTCTCTGGCAAAACTGTCTGCTCACTCTCCCTGGGTTGCATGACCAAGCCACATCCGCCATCCCAAGGGGATGCTCATACCCTGCCCGCCCCCCCAGAAGGTGGCTCTCAGTTGCAGGCATGCTTCACTGATCTGAGATAGACACTGAATCAAAAGGGCATGGTTACACAGTTTCCTGGGCTTACTCTTTTTACTACATTCAGTGTGATGTAAGGCTTAATTCGAATGAAAATATGGTGATGTGGCCTATGCTGGACGGACACGGGGATCACGAGCACTGGGTCTTAGTCTGCCGGCTGAAGGCTTCTACTTGGGCAAGGGTTCAGTTTCTTCTTTGGAACCAGAGCAAGGACGGAGCTAGCACACAGGAGCGTTCCAAGGATTAACCAAAAGAAATGCCTTTTAATGAATGTCACATGTGAGATAACTAACTTGACATAAACGTACCAACAGAAATAACCAGTTAATTTTTTATAACACAAAAAGTCTAGCATTTCCTTTGCTTTTCATCACTTGTTTCTCTTTTATGTTTCCTAAACAAGACATGTTTCCTACCAAGCTTCAGATCGTGAAACCATAATGTATTTTGGTTCTAAACATAGCAGAAAAGTCTCCAAGTAACAGAATAGCTTTGCCACTTTTAGAAATTAACCAAAATATGAACACTTCAGTCAACATTGGGTCAAAAACATCAATATTAATTAAATTACTGTTTTAAACCATCATTCTTCTACTTCTATCTGGAGATTAATTTAGTCTTCATACAGAATATGAACAATCAGATTCTATGCGATTTTTAACTGTTTTTTTACAAACTCTACCTAAGAGAAAAAATTATATAAAAGCATACCACGAAATGAGTAAAAAGCACTAGTTTATATGATTTTTAAATGAAAGCAGCAGAATACAAAATATGTACACTAAGGCTACACTATATAAAATACTGAACTCTAATTGCAAAAATAAACAAACTAGTTATGTCAAGATGGTGGCATTATGAATGTTTTTAAAAAATGTATCTAGTATCTCTACATAATCTTTTAAAATAAAATAGAACATTTCCAAAAAAGGCACACATAAATTGCATGTTAATGATTTCAGTTAGATGCCCATATACCAAATATGTATGATGCAGGCATTGGGGCTTGACCTTTCACTTAGGGGCGGGCAATGCGATCCAGTATTAATTCAGGGAGGATTTCAGCCCTACCCACGTGGCGCACCGCCCTCAGACTCTCACTGGTAAGGACTACATGGCAGCCATGTGGGTGGTTTAGAGCTGGTGTGAAAAAGTCCTAACTGGGACCCAGGCAGGAAAAGGAGCAATACTTCCTGGTCAGGACCAAATTCAAACCAGAGACCTTGAAACATTAAGCTTTGAACCACATCCATTTCCCAAGCCGTTTAATGAGTCTGTGAGCTACCAATATGTATCAGAGAAACAAAGCAGTCTTCTACTTATTTAAAATAGTAAAAGATATGTGATTTCACAAGGGTCCTCACAATGTGTTTTAATAAGTTTTCCTATGGGAAGAGTCTAAATTTTAAATCAGGCGTACAGATAGGGCCCATCTTTTGAAATCGGCAAGGCTTACTATATCTGAGAGCTGAAGAAATGTCCAGTTTCCCAGGTATGGGCTCTGTAAGTGCTAAAACCAACATAATTCAGGCTAATTTCACAGTGGGGAGTTAAAAAAATCCCAAATACATTTATGGCGTTTCTTTCAAGGAACTGATTTGGAACAGAAAGAACATTTAGGTGAGGCCTCATGCTTTGATTAAAACCATCAGCTTTTGAAAAGTATTTACATTTCACAAATGTGGCATTTCACATTAGGAGTTTAGCTTTAGCTGAGAGATAATCTCCTATAATTAGTTTAAGACCTCTCCTTAAAGCGTTAATTAACCTTCACAATAGAAAGACAAATAAAAACATAATAAATGAATTTGTGAATACTTCCTCCACTGCAGTTGGCCAGAGAGAGCCCACAGCCATGGCCCTGCTTCTAAGAGTACTCAGGTTTAGGTTCAGAGAAAGGCACTTTGGAACAATAACGATGCTTTAGGCAGTTGATTGAGCCTCAGCTTCCCTTGGGCTAAATTAACCTGTGTTATCTGAACAGCATAATAAATGGAGGTCAAAACCCTCTCCAAGAAACTGAAATAGTACTCTTGTTTGCTTCTTGAAAAATTTTCACCTTTTTAATATAAAAGTTTAGTGTAAATCATACATTGTTTTATCTTTTAAAAGCCCCGCACAGACAAACTGAGCCCCCAAGAACTTCGGGTAAGTAAATAAGAGCTTCTATTCTGGATCATAAGACTTCCCCACCTCCTAACAAGGGACTGTGGCCATGAGCATGATCAGAACGGGCCTGGATGGCCCTTCCTTCCCTTTCGCCTCAGTCTCTCTCTCCTTCCTTCCTCCCTCCCTTCTCTTCTTTTAATTCAAAATCCGTTTTACCAGAACGTTTGCCTTGGAGCCTACACTTGGAGCCTCACGAGTTAAATGTCTCCTTGCGCGTAACGAAACACACCTATCTCAAATTTGGAAGTGGAGTCAAGTCCTGTTCCCGAATGGTCGCAAGAGGGACTCTGGGCATAGCTTAGTGATCTTTTCTTTTAGATTCTTCCCCATCTTTGAAACCTTTGCAAGAGTTCCTGAGTCCAAGAGAAGATTGCTGATGGCCTGTCCCTCTCTCTTCTGCCCCAAACCCTGCTCCTGGGGCAACTAGTAAATCTCCCGTGAGAGTCTGGGGGTGTCAGCAAGTTGAATGTCTCCGAAGAGGTTAACCCAGTAAGAAAGGTCAGCCAGCCGCGCCCGCAGCTCTGAACGCGACCGACCGCCGAGAAGGTGCGGAGGTGGCGCAAGGGGGTGGGCCGGTCATTCACCTGTACGGAGAGGCGGTGCCCCAAGAGAGATAGTCGGTGGGTCGCGGAGCCGGACGAGGCACGATGGGTTGCTCCACTGCAGTCACGTCCCCTGAGTAGGATTTGAGGAGGGAAGCGTTTTTATTGGCCAGCATGGCCCTCTCGTTCCTGCGGAATTTGGCTCTTCGGTTCTGAAACCACACCTGGAAGGGCGCCGGGAGAGCAGGGCGCCGGGAGGGGAGGGAAACAGAGCGCAAGAGGTTACACGAGCGGCGCGCGCGTCCCGGGCCCTGGGCGGCGCCTCCCGGGGGGGGGGACGGGCCCAGAGTTCTCCGCAGAAGGGGACGCGGAGGTCGCGGGCCTTCCCTGGGGCCTCGGGGGCCTCCGGGGGGCGCCCACAGGACCCGGGGGGCTTCGGGGCACGTCCCACCCGCAAGGCCGCCCGTGGCTCTGGGACCCCCGCCGTGTCGGGACCGAGGAAAAGAGGGAGACCCCGTCAGACTTCCGCCATGGGGCCAGGGCAGGTTGAGGGCCCTTTTTCGAGATTCCCCCACATGTGAAAATACCGTCTGCCTTCGAGATGCGTACTGGAGGTTTAAAAGCGTGACTCCCCCTTTCAGGACGCAGCGGGGCCCGGGCGGGAGTCTAGGAAGCAAGCGGCCTCTCCGGAGGCTGGGAGGAGCACCGGGGAAGAGGGAGGACGCGCGGGCGCAGCGGCGGCCTGGGCACAGCCCTCCTTCCCCTCGAGCGGCGAGGCCCGGCCCTTCCTTCCGGAAGCCCGTCGCCCGCGTCCCTTCTACTTGTCGTGCCCGTTCCGTAGACCGGGCTCCCCTCCTCCGTCTCAGAGCCGAGGACGCAGGCGGGACGGGGTGCGGTGATCAGCTGACGCTCGCTCGGGCGACACATGGCTGAGGGCCCGGGCTCGGGGGCGTCGGGCTCAGGACCACACGAGGCCCCCGGGGGCCACGGAAGCGTCTTCGATCGTGCGCTCCTTGGAGGAACGGTTTTGGGGCCCCCGAGCCTGCGCTAAGCGCCGGCTGTAGAGCCACCAGACTCTCTCTCTGCTCAGGAGCAGCTCCCGCTCCAGCAAAGGAGACAGGCGCGTGGAGACGCAGCTTCTGGGTCCAGGGAGCGGACCCCCGGGCGGGGCGGGGGGCAGCGCTCGGCTCCTGCGCGGGGCTGGTGCCAAATGCCCGCCGCCAGCGCCCGGGGTGGGCCGGCGGAAGGGGTGGAAGGGCGGGCAGGAGCCAGGTTAGGCCGCTCTGGCCCCCGCCTCCTGGCTTCGCACACGCCGGCTCTTTGGTTCCTCAAGTGCCCTTGGCATCACTGTTACCTTGATTGTTTTAAACGCAAACGGAATCGGCCCGGTGCCCTGCTTTATATCGGCCACCGACTCTCCATTGCTCACCCAATAAAATCCAAACTTCTAACCGTAGAACAAAGGCTGCTCAGGAATTAGCTCTTGGCCCACCGACCCAGCCCGCCCCTGCGTCAGGTGGACCTCGGGCGCTGGCCTCCGTCACCCCAGCTCCTACTCCGGGCTCCAGACTACCACATGCATTCGGTTGTTTCCCGTCCCCGTATATGCACACCAAAGGCTCCCTCTGCCTGTGATAGCCTCCCCCACTTCGTCCAGGCGTCCAAAGACTTGCTTTCCAAGGTCTGACTTTAGTATCAGCTCCTCGTAAAGAGCTGTAGTGGAAAGAACGTGACTTTAGAGTCTAATGGAGGTGGATCAAAATACTGACTCCAGTACTTTAAAATTTTGTCATTGAATAGGTACTTAGTGCCTCTGATCTTTGCCTCCCAACCACACGGAGACAATAATACTCGCGGGGCTGTCCTGAGAGTGGGCACAGCATGGGTGCTTCATATATATGTGACTTTGCCCCTTTTCCTGGGCAGATCTGATGATCCCTTCCTCTGGTCCATCACAAATTCTCATCTGTTCCTCGAGTGGAGGAAGCATCTCACAGGTCATAACAGCCCGGCAATGCCCATCTACCCCCTCCGTCTGCCCTCTACACCTCCGGGAGAGGCCGGCGTCTTACTCCCCCCAACAAACCGAAACAGCTCCGACAGTATAAGAGGTGCCTGATAGATGTCGAGAAAAAGAAGAGGAAAAAGAAAGAGGGGAAAAAATAATTTTGCAAAAGTGATAAGATACGGCCTCTGTCCGAGAGGATTGCAGACTCGTTGGGGACGTTGGCCCACGTACAGCTCAGGGTAACGGGTGGCATGTCGTGACGAGCGCTGTACGGAAGGCCAGGTTGGCGGGAGCTGTGCAGGCGAGGGAAGGGCAAACTCCACGGGCAAGGAATCACGGAGCGCAGGAAGAATCCTCTCCGCTCGCGTAGGAAACGTCCACGGCTCCCAGAGGGATCAGAACACGGCAGGGTGAGAAAGGAGGAAGAGGACGTAGTTTCGAAGTATAAGAGAGCGTTTGTTTATTGCTGTGACGGGGGCAAGAGCAGCTCACAAACTGCTCTTTCACATTAAAGACAAAAAAATGTCCAGCCTTGCCGCATCCAGGTGTCCTTCCTTACAACTCAAAGTGGTGCTTCAAGGGGCTGTGGGTTGTTCGTCTAAAATTACTCCGCACACTGCGGCAGGCCAAGGGCCGGGGCGTGGAAGATATGGGGGGGGGGGTTGAAGGGAGAGGAAGGGATTTCAGAGCGGAAACACAGAGCGTGTCTGGCGAGCTGCGGTTGGCATCGCGGGGAAGAGGATGTGCGAAGACGAACGTCGGGGTTGTGCCTTGGAGGGCGGGATGGAGACGACACAGCCGAGTCTCGTCCCTGCAGGTCCTGCGGGTCCCTGTCCCCTGAGCAGTGAGGGGCTGCCAAGCCGGGCCGAGGGCCTCACCTAACCCGCGGGCGTAGGGGGTCTAGGCAATTTCCCCTCCCGTTGCCGCCCTCCTGCTTTCTCCTCGGGAGAGCCCTCCTAGGTGAGGTCGCTGCTTCCCTGGGGGGAGAACTCCGGCAGCCTTTCTCGTCAGGCCGAAGGGACCTTCAGGACCCTCTCCATCAACTCAACGAGTGCCCCTCACGGTTTACCGCACCTCGCGGCGCAGACACGGTCCTCACCGCCGTGTCCTGAGGGTCTAGCTCCAGTCCCCGGCCCGCAAAAGATCTGTCACTTGCAGAAAGAAATCCCTCAAGCCCAGACGGGGCACAAACATACAAACGATCATTTCCTCAAGTGGATAAGACGGATCGGCTGAATCCAGCCCACCCTGACCAAAAGGGCAGCCCGCCCCCAGCTCTGGGGAAGCAATGAGGTCTCTACTTTGAGCAGAGAGAACAAAGCAGCCGGTGAGGAAGCACTAAGCCGGGAGACTCGTGCTCATTCAAAGTCTGCTCTAAGGCTTAAATGCATGCTCTTTGCCTATCTGCGTTCAAATCCCACCTGAGCTGCTTGGAAACTCTCTGTGCCTCAGTTTCCACATCTGCAAGATGAAGAATGCTAGCCACCTCACTGAACTGGCAGGACGATTAAGCCGATTAGTTCACGTAGGACTTAGAACAGCACTTGGCACATCAGCGTTCAAGAAGTGCTAGTTATTAAGGGATTATCGTCCTTATTACTAATCCCGGGTCGCATAATTTCGAGACGCCTGCATCGCAGTTGGTGTGTCTTGGCATTAACGCTAGAAAGAAGTGCTGTTCTCTAGAGTGTCCTGCACGCCCTTGCCCTTTGTCACTTCGCAGAACCACAAAATCATCCCCTTGAACATGGTCCTGACGCAGTTCCTAAATGCAACGTCTTTGATGCGCTCACTTCCACTCCCACCAGTGTCCACAACCGTGTGTCTTTAGAATAAGTCTCTTGCAGGTTTGGACGCTCCCGAAATCGGGAAGGAAATCCGAGGTGGGAGCAGAGACTCCATCTCTGTGGCCACCCTAAAGCTCAAATCGGAAGCTGGGGTCGGGGGTGTGGAGCCAAATGCTCACAAGTACAACGTCTGTCACAGGGACCTGCCCGGGCACGGAGCAGTGAGGAGCGAGCCCGAAGTGGGGCATAGTCTGCCCACCTAAGGGCGCCAAGTTGCTTTGTAAACATACTGTGCTGGGCGCCTGGGTGGCTCCGTCGTTAAGCGTCTGCCTTTGACTCAGGTCAGGATCCCAGGGTCCTGGGATCGGTCCCGCATCGGGCTCCTTGCTCGGCGGGGGGCCTGCCTCTCCCTCTGCCTCCTTTTCCCTCTGCCTGCCGCCCCCCCAGCTTGTGCTCGCTCTCTCTCTCTCACAAAGAAATAAATAAAGTCTTAAAAATAAAATAAAACACGATGCTGCCCAGGGAAGCACAGTCAGGGCCTGACCCTGTCCTCGTGCCCCCTTGTGATCTCAGGCGCAGACCCGTCTGGCCCCAACCACCGGCCCTTCGCAGCCGGTCATGCCCGACCCGAGGCAGGACTACGGTTACCTGCACTCTGGCCTCGGTCAGGTTCACCCGGCGGGCGAGGTCCTCACGCACGAAGGCGTCGGGGTAGTGAGTCCGCTCGAAGACGCGCTCCAGGGCCTGCAGCTGGCTGCTGTTGAACGTCGTCCGGTTCCTCCGCTGCTTCCTCTTCTTCTTCTCCTCCGAGTTCAGCGGCTCATCTGCAGCAGAAGAAACCCGGGCTAGGAGCGGAGGTCACGTCCGGGTCCCCGGCTACGCCCTTCTGCTGAGCGTCTCCGGGAAGAGCGCCCGTTTGCTTGGCTCACTCTCACCGAAGGGTTCGAGCCCAATGTCCCCTCCACGTGCAGACGTGGCTGGGCACGGGTGCCCTGGAGGTCATGGGCCGAGGACCCCGGAAGCTCTGATGTTTGGCCCTAAATCTGGGACCAGACCTGAACCGACAGGGAGACATTTCTCAAATGTTCCCTGAAGCCTGTTCTGTCAAAGGTGGCTGATGGAACATCTCCCCACGTTCTCGGGCCTTCTGCACAGATGGGGGAAGCCGAGTACACTGCCTCGGACCTCATCTGTCTTATGTTACATTATGTTCTTTAGTACAGTGTCTTAACGAAGGAGATCAACTGTTCTCTGAGTCCTTCTCCTCAACATACCCACAAATGCAGAGTTAGTGGAACCGATGAGAGGGATTCCTGCTTTCCCACACCTTCTCCAGGGAACACCACGTCACTCCTAACTGCGTGTGCTCAGGGCTCTGTGCTCTTGCTAAGGGCAGCTTCCAAGGCCTCAGCCTCCATCAGGGATGGCGCAACCTCACCCTCCACCCAAGCCAGCATCGGCCTGGGGCTCGGCCGATGAGAACACAGATTCAGGGAACCGTCTGAAAGATCTCTGAAACAGTCCCGCCCGGAACCTCTGGGGAACCGTGACCCCAAGTTTTCACCTATCCAGGTCCCCTCCTTGTTTTCCTGTCAGTTCCCCCAGAGACACGTTGGCAAGCTGCTCGCCCCGCCTGCCCGTGGAAGTGAGAGGGTAGCACAGGCCGGATGATGGACGGACGAGCACCAGCCGTACCACCGCCCCCAGCGAGCGGTCCCCGCGAGGCCCGGCCGCCTGCAGAGGCCATGCGGCGCCCAGAGATTTCCAGCGCAGAGGTGCAGGGGCCCGAGACGCCTGCTCGGCCTGATGAACTGGACTTCCCCCTCCGAGGGCCCTCCGCTCAGACCCTCAGCTCCGCGAAAAACAGGGGGGAAGAGAGGGAGGACAGAGCGCAAGCAGAGCCTGGCCGCCTGCTCCACATGCCATCGAGAGACGCTCTCAGCCCTTTTTCCCAACATGGGAGGTCTCCTGCTCCTCTCCGACTAGAACCACACGACACACAGAAAAGCAACCGGGGGCGCTCCGGGGGCTCAGTCCGTGAAGCGTCCAACCCCTGATTTCAGCTCAGGTCTTATCTCAGGGTCAGGAGATCAAGCCCTGCATTGGGCTCCAGGCAGGGCATGGAGCCTACTTTAAAAAAAAGGGGGGGGACACCTGGGTGGCTCAGTGGGTTCAAGCCTCTGCCTTCGGCTCAGGTCATGATCTCAGGGTCCTGGGATCGAGCCCCACATCGGGCTCCCTGCTCAGTGGAGAGTCTGCTTCCCCTCTCTCTCTGCCTGCCTCTCTGCCTACTTGTGATCTCTCTCTCTGTCAAATAAATAAATAAAATCTTCAAAAAAAAAAAAAAGGCAGCTAGCATGAATCATGATGTCCTAGAGAAAAGTGATACCTACCTGAGCTGCAATATTATCTTATCACCAATTGAGGGCATGTCCTAAATTTGGGCGTGGATTCAAAGTGTAGCTTATATCCAGGAGCTCATGGCCCAGATCTCTCAGTGCCTGACAACTAGGGCCTCCGAGTGGTTTTGATCAGAGATCCCTTCTTCGTGAGTGCTGCCAACAGAAGTTTAGAACAGAGACCGCATGTTTCCTCTGGATATTTCAAGCACCCCGATATAGTAAGTTTGTTGAATGTGAAATTTCCTTACCTCTACAAAACTGTTTTTGTTAAAAAAAAAAAACAAACAAACAGCTATATAATCCCAATCCCGTTCTTCCAGCTAAGAAGGTGCTGACACTTATTCTTTCAGTTTTAGGGTCATGTTCACTGTTGACCACCTCCCTGGTTTTGTTCCATTAGTGGTATCCCTACCAGGAGCCTTGTGTTGAAGAAGCTGCTGTGACACTTTCAGTAAGAACGTCAGGCCTGCAGCATCCTGAGAATGGAGCCAACCGAACCAACATGATTTCTGGGGTTGATCGAGCCCTGGAATGTTCCAGCCCACATCCTGATTGTACCACTATTCACCTCTCAGCAAAATTCATTTACAATTACCTCTGCACTGGAATCCAAACACCTGGGGTCCAACAGCACTCAGCAGGGGCCTTACATCTGTGTTCTCCTCTGTATTTAAACATTTGGAGGCTTTCCTGCTGTTTTCATTCTCTTTCCCAAATCTTTTTGTCTACAGTTTTATCTGTCTTGAACTTCAGGTCTCTCTAGGTCACCCAGGCCTTTTTGACAGCAGCACAATGTGCATTTCATGCTCCTATCAAACAGGGCTCTAGATAAAATCTGTACCTTCCATACCTGCCCAGGACTGAGACCAATTAGACAGAGCCTGGGTGATTACGTTTATTCACATAAAGGAAATCCCGTATTAAGCCAATCCTACGGTTTATTTGTTTCCCTCAAAGAAAAGTCTTTCTCAGATAGAGCCACCAATTCTGAATTCTTTATGCTGTTTTATGAGCTTTTCCTTTCTGTGCTGCCAAACTGCGATCAAGAACAAGAGTATTTTATGTTTTGTTCTTAGTCCTACCACCCGCTACATAATCTCTTGGTAGTTCTTTGAGATCTTCCACCGTTCACTCAGATCCCACCGACTGTCCACCAGACACCACCAGCTCCCCTGACGTGGGCGTAAGGGAAATGGAGAATTACAGTTTATGACACAGAATAAATAGCTATGATGACCTGAAACGAGGCCAGCAAAAGTTTCCCAGTGAATATGCTCTTGTTATTTTTAACAAATGAAAACACCAGTCCAGATCGTGTTGAAGGTGAGAAAAGACACACAAATAACAGGGGTCCAAGGAGTCTGGATCTGGCAGATGTCCTCCCAAGTGCAAGTATAATGGAATGAGACAATGAGTCGGCCACAGAGACGGCTTGAGTGGCAGCCCTTGGGTTCGGCTGTCTTTGCTCACTAACCACAAGCTGCGCGCTCCCTGTTTTCCTCCAAGAACACAGATGGGACCCGACACAGTCTCCTGCGTGGCCTGAGAAGAGACGTCCACGTTGCAGAGGTTTACAAATGTGGGCCATTGAAGGGCCCGTGATAAGCACTTTTTCGCAGATTCTGGACGCCGATTGAAGGGAGGGGAGAGAAGGCAGTGCGTTTTTATCGTTGGAGGGGGGTCATCTTTCTTGTAAAACCAGTTACGGTGAAGGTTGTTTTTAACACACGCTGCCCAAGGATACTGATGTCAAGTTAGACATCGGGGAGCACCCCAGGATTTGGAATTCTGAAGCGGACAGGACTCACCGAGCTGCGGAATAACCACAGACGACGTGGATGCATTTTTATCAAAATCTTAATCTTTCCGATCCAAGGTGTTTATGGGTTTTCTGAATGATTATGTATTTTTATGTATGTTGTGGGTGATTGAGTTAAATTGCCAGTATACAGTTGTGGCCACAATTTCTAATAAAAACCAGCAAAATGGCCCTGTGAGCAGGTGTATTTTCACTTGGAATCATGAGTCATAAAACACTGGCACCAAATGAAGCCAAAGAAATTGTCTGATTCCACCCTCTTATTTTATAGAGAAGGTAAATGAAGGCTCGAAGAATGAAGTGACTTCCCCCGAATCACAATGCCAGCTGCACCCGAGTCACAGCTAGAAGCCAGCCCTCCTAATCCCACTCCAGCCTCGAGGGCAAATGACCACAGTCATGCGTAGGAAGCATCAGAGACACAAATAGAAACCATGACCCTGGGGAAATGTTATGGGAAACGCAGGTTTTTCCATATGAATTATATAAAGAGGGTTTGAGAGAGAGGGTCCATGTGTATCACCTGTTGTCATTCCTACCAGAAGAGTCATTTAAAAAGGTAAACATCCTCATCTAGAAGAGCTACTTTGATGCAGACGTTCTTGAAGTTTCTTTTTCAACGGCCTCCATGAGTCATCAGTTAAATAGAAGCAGGGTGATTTTTACACAGTAGCAAACCCCATTTTCCATCCTCTCTCTACATCCATATTAGCCCTTCACTGTCTCTCATTTTAGGACACAGCTCAAGATCCCTGTTTTCTATGATGCGTCCCAGATGTGACCTCCTCTAAGACTTTACTGATAACTTCCATCCATACTGATCTCTCCATTCTCTTAATGCCTACATATATTTTGGTATGTAATCAAGCATTTTTAAAACATTATGGTTCAGTTCTATCAGTGTCAATGTTTTGTCACCACAATGCATTCCTGTATTCCTGCAGAAATGACTTAGGGTCTCTTGATAAATTACATGACAATACAATCTTGAAACAGTCACGGTAGTATTGTGGCATAAAGGCAGTCCCAGAAAATTAGAACTTCGGTGATTCATCTGAAGTTTTAAAGGGCTGAATAATTTCTGAATTCCAATTATTTTTTTTTAACAGTCCCTAGTAAATAATTAAGTAAACAGCATCTTTTGTTTCTGGATAACTTTACCCGTGGAGGAAAGGACCTTCACCATCTCTTTTTCAAATAGATTAGTCATCAGACGTAGAGATGGGAGAAGCTGTGTGGTTCTGACTCCTTTGTAAATGAAGAAATTAGCCCTTCATTTTTGTTCCTTTGTAGAAAAGCAGCTCCAAGATAAAGGAAGGGTTTAAACAAGCAGAAACGCTGGTGAGAAAGAGATGCTAAAGAGAAGGGCATTTGTAAGGGATCGGGATGAGAACACTATGAGCATCGCTGCAGGAAAGAAAGCCCACGTCCTGGGGGGGGATGCCCCTTGTGCGTTCCAACGCAAGTTGAAGGGAGCAATAGCTCTGTCCTGGGCTCTGGGTGGAATTCACTGTGGACTCCACATCTGGCTGCCACAGCTGCCCTGAAGGGTGGGTGGAGACGACAGTGGGAGGAGGGCCATCCTCAAAGAGGAGACCAGGTAGCACCCAGCAACCCCGGCTCATTCCGGCTTCGCACTCGCCGGGCAGGCTTCAGTTGACTCCCAGAGACCCTGACCCTCTTCTGCTCTGCATCTGGTGGGAGAAGCCTTGGAGATTCCAAATAGGTCAGCCAAATGTAATTTAAAGGTACAGCAAAAACATATTTTAGGAATCAAATCTGAAGAAAAATGTGTTTCGTATGCCTGAGTCACATCCATTTGGAAAGAAATCTGATGCAAGAAGATAAAACGACAGCTTCAGTAGCAGAGACCGACCACCACATCAAAGCTCGCCTCCTTCCTTTCGGTGGAAAACATGGCAGGCGAGCGGATCTAAAGAGCAGCCCGCTGATCACTTTATAGGCATTGAAGAATGTTTTCAAAGGAACTTACATTGCACAACAACTACTTACTTTAATGGGATTTGTGTGGTTCGGGCCCTGCAACCTTTGGAAAATTGAAGGGAAGTATAATTGCAAAAGCCACTAAAAACTGTTTAGCTTTTATTGCAAGGCCTATGAAAAGCAGCAAGATACAGCTGTGGCATTCATTTGAGTTTCTTTGGTTACACTAAGCTCCAATTGCAATTAGGACAGCATTCTTTTAATATGTGCCCCGATAAATGGCACAGGGCTCATTTAATTGGGATGACTGTTGCAGCGTAGACTGAGCTTAGCACGTCACGATGACCAAAGCCAAGTTTAGCAGCACATCCACACCTTGTCAATAGCACACCTGAGCTCCTCCACCACTGAGTCCCAGCAACTCTCAAGACTGACCAGGTCTCTGCCAACGCAGACGCCCAGCTGTGGGGGAGCATTAGTCACACGGCAGCTGCCGGACCTTGAACTTTGCATCATGGTCCTTGACGTGCATATTTCTTTCTCCACTGTCAACTTGGCAGATAACGCTATTTATTTTTAGTCAAGTGTCAGTCCTAAGCCTTAGAAAATAGCATGAAAACAACCCTCCTACACTGTTGGTGGGAATGCAAGCTGGTGCAGCCACTCTGGAAAACAGTGTGGAGATTCCTCAAAAAGTTGAAAATAGAGCTACCCTACGACCCAGCAATCACACTACTGGGTATTTACCCTAAAGATACAAAGGAAGTGATCTTCAGGGGCACATGCACCCGAATGTTTATAGCGGCAATGTCCACAATAGCCAAACTATGGAAAGAACCTAGATGTCCATCAACAGATGAATGGATAAAGAAGAGGTGGTATATATGTACAATGGAATACTATGCAGCCATCAAAAGAGATGAAATCTTGCCATTTGCAATGACGTGGTAGAGGGTATTATGCTGAGCAAAATAAGTCAATCAGAGAAAGACAATTATCATATGATCTCTCTGATATGAGGAACTTGAGGGGTAGGGTGGGGGGTCATGGGAGGTAGGGAGGGAAAAACAATGAAACAAGATGGGATGGGGAAGGAGACAAACCATAAGAGACTCTTAATCTCATGAAAAAAACTGAGGGTTACTGGGGGGTGGGAGGGTAGGGGGTAGGGTGGATGGGTTGTGGACATTGGGGAGGGTTTGTGCTATGGTGAGTGCTGTGAAAGGTGTAAGCCTGATGATTCACAGACCTGTACTCCTGGGCAAATAATAATAATAAAAATAAATTTTAAAAAAAAAGAAAGAAAATAGCATGAAAACACCTCAAATGTAATTTTGGGGACATACATCCCTTGGAGAATAAAATGCTCTTAAAAATATGAAATATTACTTGTAATAGTCTTGACCCCACAGTTGATTCAGCAGCTCTCTGCAAAGCTACAGTGGTTTTATGTGGAGATAGCCCAATGTTCAGCTCTCTCAGTGTAGCTGACTCTCCTTCGAAAGACAGAACCCCGAAGAGTTGGAGGTCTCTTCGTGGGACCTGTGCTGCTTCGGATGCTTTGTCTCGTGTCTTCCCTTGCACCTCTCCAGGACAGATATCCCCCCAAAGAGCCAAAACTCTGAATCACCTTATCTACTTTAACTCTCTTAAGACACTTTTCTGAAAGGATTCCTGATCAGAACCCCGAGGAGCCCCCATATAAACAAGCCTCCTCTTGCAGTTCCCTGCTGGAAACCTCACTCTCTCCTGGGACTCTGTGCGCAATTTCTCCCGGGCTGGAATCTCCCACCTGACGCTGAGTCTATTTTTGACTGTAACCTTGAAGTACAAAGTGTATGTTTGCATTCAGTGCTCAATAAATACAAATTAAGGGTCAGATGTGAAATATTCATATTGGACTTCTTATTTGCTGAACAAATACCTTCTCTTGGATGAGACAAACCATAAGAGACTCCTAATCTCATGAAACAAACTGAGGGTTACTGGGGGGTGGGAGGGTAGGATAGGGTGGATGGGTTATGGACATTGGGGAGGGTCTGTGCTGTGGTGAGTGCTGTGAAAGGTGTAAGCCTGATGATTCACAGACCTGTATCCCTTGGGCAAAGAATAAAAATAATAAATAAATAAAATTTCACTACAAAATAAATAAATACATACATACACTTGACTGTAAAAAAAAAGAAAAGAAAAGAAAAATAAAATAAAATTCTGACTTCAGATATTGAACCTAGTCCCAATTTCTCTATGGGTGAATTACTTATTTACCTACTTTCAATTCATTTATAGGTGTCAAAAAAAAAATGAGACTTTTCCCATCAGACCCAACTAAACTGCCATTGGGAAGGGGGCACGGTAGAGCGCGGAATGGAAGGTGAACGGGTTTGGGAACCGGGGCGACCTGCTACTTACTGGCTGTGTGGCCTCAGATAAGCCACCTTCCATCTCTGAGCCTCAGTTTACAAAACAGTAAAACGGAAGTAAGATGACCCACTTTCAACGGTCATTTGACAGCATGACGAACACACAGTAGGCATACAGTCTGGCACATGGTAGGTATTTGGCAAGGGGCAGGTTTCATAGCCACCACTGCTGTTACGGTTTCTCCTCAGAGACAGACTGACTACTCAAAGCCACTGCTGTTGTTCCTTTTTTCCTTCTGTTCACTGTCTGTTGGTATTTAATCAGTAAGATTTCTACTTACATATGTGACGCTGTTGGTTTGATGGATCACAGGAGTGAGATCTGAGGAGCTTGACAAACGAACAAAAGCTTTAAAAGTCAAGATCTGAGACATGGTGGTTGATCCAAAATTGTACCACAGAAGTTTGTCTGAAAAGCCCCATTTGGGACATTTTTTGCTGCTAGTCAACTCCTGGCTTTCTAAAAGACCATGTTCCTTTCTCACTTCAGATTTTGGGGAAACATTCAGAAAGCAGGCAGATCCTACACTCAAGGACAGGTAAGCCATCGGCACTTTTAACAAGTAATCTCACTGGAAATGAATTAAAAAAAAAAGACAGGAAACAGGAAGAAGGCCAAGGGCTAAAGCCAGGCTATGAAAATTCAGTGATTTCCCAGCCTGTGTGCCTTGGGTCGACTAATTTGGTCGCCACATGTCTAAAAACACAAAACTTGGGTCATATTACTTACTCAATATTTATCTAGTGATTTTTTTTCCCTAAATGTCTGAGCCCTTTGGTAAATGCCAAAGGGATAAAAAGAACACCAAGAAAGGCAAAGTTCTGGGAAAAGAGTGAGTTCTGACTGCGATTTTAAAAGCTTTCTATACTTGCCATATTCCAGGTGTGTGGTCCCCGGGAAAGTACTGGGATTCGAGGAGGATTACAGAGCTCTAGATGAACCGTAAGCTCCTGCCTTCTGCTGGTGGCGTTTCCCCTTTGTAGTGAGACTGCTGTCCTTTGGTGAGAGACACACATCAATCTTGACATTAGCCGCAGGAATTGGTGTCTTCCTGGGAGGTAACTACCCTGAGTCGTATTTTGTAATGATTCATTTTTTTTGGGGGGAGGGGTAGTAAACTTCAATGTTCTAAAGAAAAATCTGGGGGAAAAACAACAGGTTTGAAAAAGCACACTGAGCTGAACACTGAAAGCAGCGAGCAGTGGAGATGCACAGAGTTAAGAAGGAAGCTCAGCCCTTGGAAGGACAGCAGCGGCAGTGATGGAATAAGACTTTTCATTGGATAAAAGACCATTGAGAGGCTATTGTGAGGCATTTAAATACCCGAGAAAAGAGGCATGACTTCACTTCCTTAACTTTTTCATCTCAAGCTGTTTTTTCTCGTCTTTTTTTTTTTTTTCATCTCAAGTTTTAACTATAGGACAAGAAGCCTAGAGCACAGAAAGCCACAGGGAACAGAGAACTCACCTTTCATTGCAATAAGAGATGGAGCCAGGGTGATTCTGTAATGACACCACACAGAGTCAAAGAGGGGGCCTGAAAAGAAGAGTAAGGCCCCTCGCAGCCGGTTTTCCGGTCTTTGACATCCAACCAATACGAAGACGGAAATATGCTAAGATGGTCAACAGAAGAAGCTTGGTATTTTAAATGATGTTTATGTGAAAGGAAATTAAAATTCTCTCTCTCTCTCTCCTTTAAGATTTACTTATGTATTTCAGAGAGAGATGGCATGCACCCAAGTGGGGGCAGAGGGAGAAAGAGAGAGACGATCTCAAGCAGACTCCCTGCTGTGAGCATGGAGACACTGTGTTCAATTCCATGACCCCGAGATCAAGACCTGAACCGAGACCAAGAGTTGGATGCTTAACTGACTGAGCCACCCAGAAACCCCTAAAATTCTCTTTTAGGAATAAGAAGAGCCAAAATGTAAACAGTGACTTAAAGCTCAATATTTTGTGGAGGAATAGGGCCACGCTGTAACATTTCTACATTTCAATCTTGTCTGTGAAATGGGTTGTAAAATGTAAGATCTAAACACTACATGTTTTTAAAAGTGTCACAATTAGGGCGCCTGGGTGGCTCAGTGGGTTAAAGCCTCTGCTTTCGGCTCAGGTCATGATCTCAGGGTCCTGCGATCGAGGCCCGCATTGGGCTCCCTGCTCAGTGGGGAGCCTGCTTCCCCCTCTTTCTGTCTGCCTGCCTCTCTGCCTCCTTGTGATCTCTCTCCCTCTGTGAAATAGATAAATAAAATCTTTTTAAAAAATAAATAAAATTGTCACAATTAGGCATACACACTTCCTTCCACTTTGTTTTATGTTCTATTATGGGACAATTGTAGAAAGGGCTCGGAGGGGCAATCAGGAGGCTCAGATTCTAACCCAGCAGGATTACGGGTCAAACCTTCGATGTTAGGCCTCAGCGTCCTTACTGGTGAAATCACAGGTTAGACCAGGTGAGTAAGATCTCTTCCAAATGCAGCATTGTGGGTTTTTAGGACTGTTTTATATTTTCCGTCTCTAGCCCAATAGAAAACTTTCAATAATTGCTTATTTAAGGCAAAGTCTGAATCTTGTCCTTTTGTTGTTATTGTTGTGTTTTTCGTTTTGCTTTGTTTCGTTTTGTCTTCGTTGGAGAACACTGTTGGCTAGGTGACAGAGAGAATGAGGACTCTGCGATTGTCACCCAGGCCTGGACACGGCCCAGGTGAAGGGCCTGTTCCTCCACAGCCAGAGCACTCTACAGAGACCGGTCTCCAAGCTGGACTCAACATGACTCCTTATTTTAAAAGAACTAAGTTCACCTGTAAGCACAGTCGAGAGAACGAGGAAACCTGAAGGTTTCTAAGAGACTTTCAATTAGCAAACAGAAATGAGAATAACTGCTATTTCTTTTCTTTCCTCTGCTACTAGCCTTGACCTCCTAACCACGGGTGAGCTGACCATACCCTTGCCTATAACAGTGTCTGTATCGACCAGCTTAGGCTAATCCCCAAAGTGGCGTCACTGACAACGGTCACATCAATCCCGACCTATCACCTTGTTCATGCATTTGGACAAATATTTATTGAGCACGTGCAGCATGCTGGGCAAAGAGGCACTCTGAGAAATACAGAGAAATATTAGTAGTCCGCCTTCAAGAACTTTATAATGGGGAAAGAAGTCACAAGTACTTGAAAAGTAAAGCGACAGTAAGGAAAAGATACCCCCGGAGGGGTGGCTGCCATCAGAGCCAATAATGAGTCAGGGAGGAGGGAAGAGACAGCAGCACGGGAGGTGGGTCTGAAGAGACTTCTGTCCTTTTGAAGTCGAGCATCCCTCTCTCAGCCACACTGTGACATGTCCCTCCACTCGCCCTGCTCGAGTGGCGCGGTGGACAGTGGTGACATTTTCCTTACCCTTCGTTTCCATTCTTCTTTGGCCTTGATTCCACCTGACAACACCTCCTAGACCTTACCTGTGTCCACTGACTCTTTATCTTGGTGGGTCTTTGTCCTCCCGGCCTCAGTTAACCTGTCAGCCGTTCCCAGGGACCTTCCCCAATCACCAACCAGAGGCAGCCTTGCCCTCCTGACCCTCTGTCCAGCATCCGAGCCATCTGCCTTCTGACAACACTGCTGACCAAATGTGATTATTGCTGCTGACTGTCACACTAGGACACAAGCTCCGTGAGGAGCCTTCTGTGACTTGATAACTGTATATCCTAGCATCCTGGCATTTGAGGCACTTTCCTGGAATGACAGAATGAGTATGTCGATGGTGCTTGATGAAATACCTATCTGGGGGGCGCCTGGGGGGCTCAGTCGGTTAAGCACCTGCCTTCAGCTCCAATCATGATCTCGGGCATCCTGCTGATTGGGGCGCCAGCTTCTCCCTCTCCCCCGCCCGTCCCCATGCTTGTCCTCTCTCTCTCTCTCTCAAAAAAAATAAATAAATAAATAAAATCTAAAAAAATAAAAAAGAAAGAGAAAACAAAATGCCTATTTGGCACACCCTGATCAATTCACATGCAGCCACCAAACCTGACAGCCCCTTCTGGGATGAGTTTCTGGAAAGCCTTGGCCCACAAATTTTCCTGAAATGAAGGTTTACTGCATTGTTTATAAGACACGTAAATTCCAGGAGCATGTGTTATCCAGGCTTTTCATGTACTTTCTCTGTGCAAGACTTTGCATCAGTAATTATCTCCCCAAATTAGAAGACAAGCCTCGAAGGCAGGTGAGCAAAGAATATATAGAATGGAGCCCCGTACTTTTTAGCAGCGCCCAATAAATGTTTGGCTTTGATAATGATGACACATATGGAATTACTAACCATTTTAAACATGTCCCGGCTCAGTCATTTCTATGTGCCAAAAATTATGTTTAGCTTCAGGTTGTATTTTCTTCTAATTAGTCATTTCTAGTCATTGTGTTTTCTGTTCCCTTTCACTGGCAAAGGAGCTTGGGCAAAAGCCGGGCGACTTCCTTCTGCAGCATACAGCGACATGACTGCTTGCCAACCACACCTAAACCTTAATTATATAGTGATTTCCTCTCCAAGGATGTGTGACTAGTAAGGAAGCTGATGCACTAAGGTCACATGAGGGGAAAAAAAGAGCTTTTGGGCAAAACACTCAAAAATCCATGTGGATAATGAAACAAGATGGGATGGGGAAGGAGACAAACCATAAGAGACTTCTAATCTCATAAAACAAACTGAGGGTTACTGGGGGGTGGGAGGGTAGGGATAGGGTGGATGGATTATGGACATTGGGGAGGGTTTGTGCTTTGGTGAGGGCTGTGAAAGATGTAAGCCTGATGATTCACAGACCTGTACCCCTTGGGCAAATAATAAAAATAAAATTAAAAAAAAAATCCATGTGGAATAATCTTATTCCACTGAATCATGTCCCTGCTGTTGAACAGTGCTCAAGAACTCCTTGTCAGTAGGTGACTCTGTCTGCCTGGAGTGGAAACCTGCGAGGAATCTGCGTGTCACTGTGACTCATGTCATGGCCACCACTTCCAACTCCCCATCATCGGAAAGTTGGCAGGAAGAATTCACACTGCTGAGCTCATAACAGGCAGAAGCCAGGATAGAGGAAAGACCTAATAACAAGTTTTATGGATTAAAAGAAAAGATAACCAGAGGCGCCTGGGTGGTTCAGTCAGTTGAGCTTCTGACTCTTGATCTTAGCTCAGGTCTGATCTCAGGGTTGTGAGTTCAAGCCCCACATTGGGCTCCACACTAGGCTTGGAGTCTACTAAAAGAAATAGAGAAGGAAAGGAAGAAAGAAAGAGAAAGAAAGAAAGAATGGAAGGAAGGAAGGAAGCAAGCAAGGGAGGGAGGGAGGGAGGGAGGGAGAGAGAGAAAGAAAAAGAAAGAAAGAAAGAAAGAAAGAAAGAAAGAAAGAAAGAAAGAAAGAAAGAAAGAAAGAAAGAAAAGAAAAAGAAAAAAGAAAAGAAATGGAAAGAAAAGAAAGAAGAAAGAAAAAAGAAAAAGAAGGAAGGGAGGAAGAGAAGAAGGAAGGGAGGGAGGGAGGGAGGGAGGGAGGAAGGAAGGAAACCATAACCAGAAAAGGAGGATAGTCAAGGGTCAAACAATCCACTTAATGATCCTCCTCTCGGCATCTGTTTCCAATGTGCCTTCAGGGTCAATGTGGGCAACCTTCCTTCCACCTCCATGAGTCTTTTTATTTATTTGTTTATTTTCAGATTTCCCCTAGTTTTAGATTTTTTCAGATTTGTGAGTTACTTTCATTAAAGGACTTTGAGGGCAATATGTGGAAGCGAGAGGAAGGACGAAAGGGGCAGGCTGGCCGTCACTCCGCGGCAGAGCCATCCCCAAGCACGACGGAGCTTCTGGTGGCCGGCTTGCTTCTTATTCTCTAGGGCTCTGTCGTTCCAGTTCACATGGCCCAGAGTTTAACCACCTGATTCACTTACTTTGAAGCCAATACCTTTAAAATAAAGTATCTCCGGGATAAACTGGAAGATTTTATGAATTCAGGGGACCCCTATAAAAACATATACTAATTAGGAGGGTAGGTGGGAGAAGAAATTTTGGCAAATCAGATTTTACAAATTGTTTGCCATAAATTGATTAAAGGAAAGTATATGTATGATAGCGGATTCAGGCAAAAGGGGGGACATGCTAAACTACATATTTACAATTTTTTATCTAGCCAAAGAGGAAGTTATTTACAAGGAAACGGGCTCCTTTTTTGCTATTTAAAAATATTTTGCAGACCCTTGCTGGGCTCCCTCACTTTGTTCATTTGGTTATTTCTATGTTAAGGTTTTCTAGGGAACTAGGAGGATCCCTAGATCTGTTACAGATTTGTTAGTCTGAGGCTGATTTGTTATGATTATGATTTTCCTTCCCTGAGACTTTCGTCTCAGAACCAGTCCCAGCTCTTCCCGAGACCACAGGGGCACTGGCTCTGCCGGCCACGGTGGGGGGATTGTTACCTAGTAATACCATATGTTAACTTCTTGCCTGGAGGCAGCCGTTTTGTTAATATCCAAGATTTTCTCTAATTTGTCACAGCCCCCAACCAGACTTATACAAGAGTGATTTTATACCCTTTCTCCCATTTTCTAGAATTCAATAGTTTAAAAAGTTTTTTCATAGAATTTTATCATTAAGACAACTTTATGTAATGGCAGGGGAGCTCCAGTGGATTAGAACTCAAACGGTGTGGGTTTTCGTCCTGTCTGTCCCTAAAAAGTCACATGATTTTCCCCCCTAGTCATGACATCTTAAGAATGGAACTTTGCCGGGGGCGCCTGCGCGGTGCATTCGGAGAAGCAGGCGACTCTTGGTTTCAGCTCAGGTCATGGTCTCAGGATCTTGAGATCAAGCCCCGAGTCAGGCTCTGCGCTCAGCAAGGAGTCTGCTTGAGATTCCCTCTCCTTCTACCCATCCTGCTCATGCTCTCTCTCTCTCTAAGATAAATAAATAAATCTTAAAAAAAAAAGTTAGTTTTGCTAAATGGGTTTCCATTTGTATTGCTGTCAAATGGGGCACTGAATTAGGCTGTTTCAAATATCTCTTCCTGATTTTACCTTACAAACTTCTCTTCAAATACTTGACCAATGGATAAACCTGTACTCTTGCAGAGTCAATAACAATATATTTATTTACTAACTATCTCCATTTTTATAATCTATTAGTTGAACAATGGATTAACTGCAGTTTATGTAATTCCATGGCTACAGACTTCTAGAGTCAAATGTGTACTGTTCTTGATGTTTTAAAAAACATCACTGATGATTTTTGTGGAAATCAGAGTTATTTCAGCATTGTATGGATGCTTATTTTCCTTTAAGTAATTTTTAAAGAAAACGATCAGATTTGGCAGTTATACAAACAATCGAGAAGGCAGCAAAGATGAAAAACAGTTTTGCAAAGTTCTGGAATTTTAAAATAATTTTACACTGAAAGATGGAAGACACATTTCTCATAAACTGTCAGTGTACGTGTGTGTGTACGTGGTGTGGGTGGGTGTCCATCCCGGTGGATGTGTGACTCAGCTCAGAAGATCCTGGGTTGAACTACAAGAGTGCTGTAAACATGAGAACCAGAAGCAGATCCAATGGCCCCCAGGGAAAAGGACAAACCTGTAGAGTTGTTAAAGATCTTACTTGTCTGGGTTTTCTGGAGAGCCCACTGAAACTGCTGAGACCTATCATCGTTACCTAGTCTCCTGCCAACTATATCTGGTAACTCACTTTCACCTATCAGTTTCTAGGTGGAAGCTCCCGGACAATGGCTCATGTGAGGTCAGTGCCAGCTGGAGTCAGCTGCAAGCAACAAAACAAAACAAAAAAAAACAAAACAAAAAAAAACCCAAACCAACCCCACAGTATTTTAAATAGATATTTCAGATGTTTAAAATTTAAATAAAGCAAGGCAGAGTGTGTACTATTCCAAGTGAAGTCAATTGCCAAGTTGTGCTGGTTGGTACAACCAAGTACTCTATCAGTGGAGTCATAAATTGCTGCATAATGCAGACACGGAGGAGTAAATGTGGCAAAAAACAAAACAAAAAAAGAGTGAGAATGCATTAAAGGTGAGCCCCTAAGGATACTGTTCCGTTAAATTCTAAGAGCTTAAAAAGTGACACCATCTCGCTCGGACCTAAGTAACATGTGAGCTTTTGGAACCATTTGCAATATCTGTTTCAAAGTCCAGGATGAAGCTACTAGGTAAGTTTTATGGGTCCCTCTAGAAAGCAGTTTCATGACAGGTCTGGAAAAATAATGTTACAAAGGATCCAGTAACAACGGAATTTAGGCCTGTTCGTTAGATTCCAAGTTGTTGCCTCTTCCAAAAGTAGGACATCCAGAAAAACAACATATTATCCAGACTGAGTGAGAAAGTCCAACATTTAGGATTAAGAAAACTTTGGTATGTAGTCTGTTGTGCACGGGGTGAAGATCTGCTGATGCAAATCTGTTTAATTTTATCTATTTCAACAAAGACTGTCCTAAAGGTGAGTTTCGCCAAGATCATCACTTGTGGGAGCTTAAAACAAAAGACAGGAAGATGGACGTCACTGGCTTTCTGAAGTCTATCCTGCCTCTCAAGTGTCCTTGAAGAATACAGTACAGGCAAGAAGGCATGTTTGCATACATCCAGTCCTGTACGATGACCACAGTGACCAATGACCAATGAATCAGTTACGTCTCATGCACCCTCCATAACCTTAGGAGATGATGAATATTTGGAATGTGTTTCTGTGGTCTCAAGCCAAAAGTTAAATTAACCACAGCCTAGAGGTTGTCGAACCTCAGGAAAATAACTAGAAATCTATATTCCCCACTCTTATTTTCAGTGCAGTTGGAGAGAACAGAATTCCATTAGAGAGACACAATGTATGTGTGTTCATAACTTTTGAGCTGAAAGCTTTCATTTATACTGTGCCTTTCTTCCAAAGATCATAAAACACCTCACATATGCTATTTCACCTATATTTCAAATATCTTTATGGTTTAAGAGCCTAATACAGTTGTAACAAAAAACATTAATAATTTAATAGTGGTTAGCAAAACTAAGCAAAGTAACCTTTACTTAATTTCATATACAAGGAAACCAACTTCTAGTAACATCCAGAATAAGAAATGATCAGTAGGTGCATAGGTGATCTTTAACCTTTAATTAAAATTTTAATTTTGGGTGCCTGGGTGGCACAGTCATTTGTGCATCCGACCCTTGGTTTTGGCTCAGGTTGTGACCTCAGGGTCGTGGGATCGAGCCCCGTGTTGGGCTCTGCATTCATCATGGCGTCTGCTTGAGATTCTCTCTCCCTCTGCCCCTCACACTGGTGTTCTCTCTCTCTCTCACCCTCTCTCTTTCAAATAAATAAATAGATCTTCAAATTTTTAAAAAAATTTATTTTACTTTTCGCGGCTTCTCCAGATCACATTAATTAGTCTCTTTTCTTAACCCTAATTTCACAAAGTGCTTGATTCATACAACTTATCACATTTTTATGCACTTATTGTCTTTGTTTTCTACATGTTTGAGTCTCAAGAGCTACTAAATGGAGACGCTGGTGTGTCCTGGAAGTGGCGCTAAGAAGGCAGAGCCCCGAGAGCCAGTCCTGTCTCTGTCACTCACTATCTTTCGGCAAACTCCCTCATCCTTCCTAAGCATAAGTAAGGCATTATTGTAAACTCTGCGAAGGCAGAGGCGATGTTTTGTACCCCTTTTACATAGTTTCTAGGATCTAATGTTGGATGAATATGGTTTCCCAAGTAAGTACTGACTAAACATTCCTTGATAACGATGACTGAGTACCGGTTTGCCAGGAGCCATGGCTAAGTGCATTTTGTGGGATACTTCCTATTTCGCTCCCTGGAGAGGTCCCGTCGTTCTCATCCCCGTGCCGCAGGTGGAGGGACTGAGGCCGAGGGAGGCCGCGCAGCCTGACCGGGGGCGCAGAGCCGAGGCTCCCTGACTCCCGGCTGCCGGGCTGTGGAGCCCACTCGGCACCGCTCGCCTCTCCCAGAACCGGCAGTCCCGAAGGGGGGCGGAGGGTAGGAAGTCGGCTTCCTAAACTATTAAAAACGTGGAAGAACGTCTAAGAGGTGGATAGGAATTTGAGAGGCCGTGCTGGGTATCATTTTAACCCCGAAATTAAAATAGATAAAGATACCACCTTCTCCATACGCTCGGGTTGCAATGCTACGATTTTTATATGAGGCGTTTCGTCCGGAGAAAGCCTTCTAAGCATTTGATTTGGCAACGAATTGAGAATTGACGTTACAGCCTGCAAGCTGTTTTACTCTTCCCCGACCATCTAGTTATCCCTCCCGAATCGTGGGAGCGCACATCCGATTACGCACAAGGCCAAAGGAAACAAGATAATTGCATGGATCGAGCACCCATCCATTACACGCGGCGTCATAAATCACTGAACTGCCACAAGCTCAGCTTTTTGGAATCCCCAAGTTGTCTGAAACACTCGACCATGGCCATTTATGGAAGAACCATATTATACTGTCTTTGCCTTAAGTGCTATCGAAATAAAATTCAAAATTTGAGTCTTTACCCTTCGGAGGGTGTTCCTGCAACAGAACGCTGGAAACACAAGAAAATCAAAATTTGGTGTCTTCTGATGTGAGCCTGGGCAAGCACCTCAGCCTAAGGAACTGGTTAAGAAATGAGGAAATTAAGTCCGTTTGTGATGAACATTACACTTGTTAGCAGAAATGTGGGTCTGCTTTCCCCTCACGCACACCTCATCCACATGCCAACTCCGTGGGGGGGGGAGGGTCTGACAAATGTGTAATTCTTGAACAAAGCAAGCAAAACATTTGGCCCGAGTAGAGATGGAACGATCAGATGGCCACAAATTAAAATGAGTTTATGCCCAAGGCTTGTTTGAGCTTTTAAACCCTGGAACTGAAACGAAGTTGCGGTGATGAATCCATTTAGATTTCCTACCGGTGTTTTCTTTATTCAACGTAACGTACGTGCACTGCACCTCTACCGGCTGGTGAGGACGAAAGGTCCGTGGCCTCCAGCCCCACAAGGATCTCACAGGTTAGTGAGGAAAACAGACATATCAACAAGTACGTTTTTTAAAAATGAAATAACTAAAATAATAGCGGTAAAGTTGTAGCACAAAGGAGGAATCCGCTGTATCTTCCTATATGAGAAAAGAGTCACAGAAAAAGAGGAGGTGATTGCACGGAGTTTTAAAAGAAAAATACACATTTTTACCGGCAGGGCGGGGGAAGAGTCTGGAACGGGTGGAGCTCAGTGATAAAAGCAGTATTACTCATCCCTAATAGTGGATTTTCACCTCATTCATTCCTCACTACGGAGCCATGTGGGAGCATGTCACTGTCCTAATTTTAGAGGTGCAGGTCTCAAGAATGTAGGGCTGGTAAGTGGTCTGATCTTGACCGGCCTGTGTTGCCACAGCTGAGCATTTGGGACTCTGCGGAGAGGGAAAGGTGAAGGTGCACGGAAAGCAGGGCCGGGGGTGGCCGGCCTCTCACAACGGGCCCCTGGTCTCCGTTTCTTCGCGCAGGGGACTCAGTGATGGATTTTTCAGCAGGGGATGGGTGACGGGAATCTTTTTGCCTTTCAGACACCATCCTGGGAACTGTGTGGAGCTGGGTTTCGCCTGGACATGAGACGAACATCAGTGCTTCATAGATTTGGAAGGTCGGCACAAATAATGTGATTCCTAAACTTCTAGCCTGATATCTCTGTTCATCATCTCTCACTCTCTCTCTGACCTGGGACTGGTTTTTTTTTTTTGTTTATTTGTTTTTTAAGATTTTATTTATTAATTGGACAGACAGAGAGATCACAAGTAGGCAGAGAGGCAGGCAGAGATAGAGGAGGAAGCAGGCTTCCCCACCCAGCAGAGAGCCCGATGCGGGCCTCGATCCCAGGACCCTGAGATCATGACCTGAGCTGAAGGCAGAGGATTTAACCCACTGACCCACCCAGGCGCCCCTCTGGGACTGTTTTCAACTCTCCTGCTCATCTTTCTTTCAACCGATGAAACATCTACATACCTAATTACTAACGATGCAAAGTACAAATTCAAGACATGAAGAAGTATAACTTTTTAGGGCGCAGGAGCGCTCTGAAGGGCTTTCCAAGTGGTCCAAATATCTGTCTGAAAGTCCATGCGCCCCCCCCCCCAGGTTAGAAACTTGCAGAACACAACCCACCAAAGGCTCTATCCCTTCTTGAAGCACCTCCTACCTTCCCACCTTCCACCCGAGACCTGCTGCACATCCCAGGGTCCTAGAAGCTTCTCTTGACACCACTCATAAAAAAGGAATATTTCCAAAAACACAGTATCTGATATGACGAAAATTGGCCTTAGGATATTTTTAAATTGCTAACTCCACTGTACATTTAAAATATAATTGCATATATATGAAAGCCCAGAAACGCATCCATTTGTACTTGGGAGGCAAGCTGGTATTTCTCATTGTGTTTTTGTGTCACTCTGCTTCGTTTTTAAAGGCAGTAATCCTGATTCAAATCTAAGCAAGACTGTCTCCTTTTGAGCCCACAGGGACCCTTATTTCTCTCTGCCACTCTCCACCTCTTTTACTACAGTTTTCCCTTGGTCTTGCGATGGACAGCCTCCCTGCTAGTCTGTTCCCCACTACCTCTGCTCACAATACTGGTTTCTGTGAACTGAGAGAGTCTCCTCATTTATCTGGAGGACATGTGTGCAAAGCAGAGCTCCAGAATGGAACAGAGCAAGAAGCGGGACGCACTGAAAAGCTCAAAGAACCCTTCTCATTTCGAGGAACCAAACGTTTACCTCCCTGAAAGAGTTTTGTGGAAGAATGAAAATTAAAAGTGAAAAAAAAAATACAAAACCTTATTAACGTTTGCCGGGGAAACAGAAAAGCTTTTTCCACAAGAAAAGTCCTCTCTGTACTGAAATTGGCAGCCAGACGGCCTGAACATTTATCTCGCGCACAGAAAGTGCTCTGTCAGGCAAGCTGTGACTAACAATACGCTAGAAAACACGCCACAGACTTCCACTGTATTTTATTTGGCAGAGAGGAATTATTCCTGTGCACAAAGTATTTGCAACTGGCATTGGTTAAACAAGAAATTACAACCTTTAAAAGCCCTATTTATCATTAGCTGCAAAAGTGCAGACTTCACCGTCAATTGCTCTGACAAAAGATTACAGACCATCAACGCCGCACACAGGAGAACAGTCCTGGGGGCCCGCCGGCCTCTCTGAAGGGAGGATTAGAAAGTCAACGGCCAGGAGCCCCTTCTCCAGGGACCCTCGTCCCCCACCCTCCCTCACCCACCTTGCTTCCCTGCGCAAGCCAGCTCTCCCACTTCTAAGCCTCTCTCTCCCTTCACCTCAGCCAGCAGAAGGCTGGTAGACCAGCAAGCTTTCCCCAGAAAGCTGTGAGAGTTGTGGAAGTCAGGGCTTAAGGGTTGTTGGCCAAGTCAAGTCAGCAGCGACTTTGCTCCAGTTCGGCTCTGAATGTGTTCTGTTGATAAAAATGGAAATTACAAGATTGGGTTTTGAAAGCTAAAGAAATAATACGGTGTTATTCCTCTCAGCTGCTTCATTTAGAGGCTCAATGGTCAGAAAAATAGTGGATTTTAATAAGCAAAAAGCCTCTACTATGACGCTAAGACACCCTCCCAAACACTGAATGGTGCCTATGTATTCTCGGAAGAAGGCTTCTTGCATTTCACTGAGGCATCAGCCCATCTTTAAATGATTTCATCCCCTGGGAACAGAAAAACAAAAAGATGCTTTGTTTTCCAGGCTTTAAAATTAAAAAAAAAATTATTCTCAAGTGCTTATGAAAGTGGCAAGAGATCTCTCTCTCTCTCTTCTTTTAGGATTTTATTTATTTGCTTTAGAGAGAGAGAGTGGGGATGCGGTAAGGGACAGAGGGAAAAAGAGAGAGACAATCTCAAGCAGACTGTGCTGAGCACGGAGCCTGATGGGGGACTCAAACCCAGGACCCAAGATCAAGACTTGGCTGATCTTGGAAATCAAGAGTTAGCTGCTTAACCGATTGAGCCACCCAGGAGCCCCTAAGTGGCAAGAGATCTTTCTTTCTTTTTAAAATTTTATTTATTTATTTGACACAGAGAGAGAGAGAGATCACAAGTAGGCAGAGAGGCAGGGAGAGGAGGAAGCAGGCTCCCTGCTGAGCAGAGAGCCCGATGCGGGGCTCAATCCCAGGACCCTGAGATCATGACCTGAGCCGAAGGCAGAGGCTTTAACCCACTGAGCCACCCAGGTGCCTGCAAGAGATCTTTCTTAAGAAACACCTGTATAGGGTGCCTGGGTGGCTCAGTGGGTTAAAGCCTCTGCCTTCGGCTCAGGTCATGATCTCAGGGTCCTGGGATCGAGCCCTGCATCAGGCTCTCTGCTGGGTGGGGAGCCTGCTTCCTCCTCTCTCTCTGCCTTCCTCTCTGCCTACTTGTGATCTGTCTGTCAAATAAATAAATAAAATCTTAAAAAAAAAAAAGAAATGCACGTATACATCCTTTCTGGGCTTTAACTTTCCAAAGTACGAGGGCATTACCAGTGTTACTGTCACCTGGATGTCAGTCAAATTAGTTTAAGTGGTCCTGGAGTTTCTCACAGAGGCTCACAGATTAATATTATTACCCTCTTCAACGTTTCGTCTCTATTGGCTACATTCATCTCCGTATACAAACATCCATATTTCGTGAGAATGAAATAAAATAACATAATATAGGTAAACTAGTTGTATACAGTTTGATACAGAGTGTTCAATAAATGATGATGTAGATGGTGTTTATAGAGATGAGGGGGAACGTACGGTAGGAAAAGTTACTTTTTATAAACACTTTTTAATGATATGAAAGAACACCTGTGGATATGCATGTATGTACGCTTGTGTCCATCTACATGATACAAGTTACACATGTTTTATTCTTAACTATATAAAACAATATTCATAAAAAAAGACCGGAAGGAAATAAATCAAAATGTTAAGTGTGTTCCCCTCTGAGTGATGCAATAATGGATATCTTCCCGTTATTGTCTTTTCTATGGCCTACTCTCATCGTCTACGATGAGCTTGCCTTACCTTTACTATGAGAGACAAATAAATAGGAAAAAAATAGATACAAACATAGAAAAGTTACAGGCAAGGAAAAAAATCAAAATTAAATATTATACTTGTAAGGCGAATGTGAAAGTGTAAACTTGTTTATATCCAATACGATAACCCTTCATGGGAGACAACTATTCCCAGTTTACAATAAAGTAACTGAGGATCTAAGAGATTCAGTGATTTGCCCGTGGATTTGCCCAGTGTGTGTGTGTGTGTGTGTGTGTGCACGTTTGTGTGCACGTGAGCCCTCACGCACACTAGCATGTTCATGGTCCATATCTTTTCCAGTTACTGTGTGTTTAGGAAGTGGGTGTTTTCATATACGAAGCTCCTAATGTCTCCAGACTAGACCATGTTTCCCCACATGTGGTCTGCTACGTGCATAAAAACAATCACAGGCCTATCGCTCGTGGGTGACGTCCTTTAAAAATCACAGGAGTTTGGATAGCTTTATTTAGCTCTATTAGGTTCAAAGAATGTGCCAGGCAGATTCTCAGTCCGAAAATAATCTCCTTTTACTGGTGCTCTAAATTAACTCGTGGAGGAGTGGGCTGAGCTAAATTAAAGCTTTCATACAAGGGAAGTCCAGGGATTTTTACTGAGTGGTAAACGTTTTCTCTCTCTGTGAGAACTTTACTGTTTCCTTCCTCTGAGAGAGCTGTGCTTAGATGCAAAGAAACTAGCTCCAAGCAGATCTTGGAGAATTCATCTTATTTGACAAAGACTCTTAGTTTAAGCTCCCTGGTGCGGGACATTTAAAATTTTATAGGTTTTCCTAGCTTTTTAAGTAATTTGCATGTAAATAAAGATAGTAATCTCTAGCACAAATGGCAAAATGTGTTCTTTGCCCTTTTTTGAACTGGAAAATTGGATTCCTAAGAGTCATTGGGGGAAGTATTTCTTCTTACAAAGAATTTCAAATGGCTTGACAAACCTTAACCACATCCCTTCTGGTCTGCCAGCTGCACCTCGTGTTACCGTTTCATAATGAGGAATCCGCGGCTCCCTCCTCTCTGAGAACGGCACACGGGGGGACAGGCAACCAAAGGCTTAAAATATGATATTGAGAGTCAAGGTCGCCTCTTTTTCTCTAATACGGACGTGTCACTGCTGGTCATGGCTAATGATGCATTTACCACCACGCCTGCCTTGTGGGGCTAACACCCACTGAGTTCCTAAATAGCCACAGACAAGCATGCCAGGCTTGTCTTACTGCCATATGGCCCTGCGACTTTTCATGTGTCACTCTTTCCTCTGCTCTTGCCTACCTTGTGCCATGAATGAGTGACTGGTCCAGGTGTGAGGTGTGGATATTCTCTTTCTTTCGCACTGGACTGTGGTCCTGCACACCACTGCCGAGGGAGCAAACTACAGGGCCAGAGCCTTTCAGGCTGAAGTCTGGAGGACAGCACGTCCATGTTTTATTTCCCCACACTGCACATCTAGAAGGTCCCAGAAAAATCATCCTAAGTGGTGGGCATCAGTCTAAGCCCGTGCTGGGTTCAACTGGAGGTTTCAGCGACAGTCCCAAAGAATAGAGCTAAAAAGAGTGTATCCAGAAAAAGTAGCGAAAAGAGAAGATGGGGTCGGGATAGTTGGGGGCGGGGAGATGCAAGTTCATACCGCTGATGAATTTCTTGTTTTGTTTGTTTGTTTGATGGATCTTGTGGACCGGAGAAACGAGTTTCAGGTGATGTGAGCCAACAGACTCTACCATTGCTTGGGAGCTGATATGTCCAAGTGAAAAGAACTCAGGCACAACTTGCAGCTTCTGGTCCTGACTCAGAGAAAGAAAACAGTTCCCTCTCTCCAAGGCTGAGACTCTCCCACGTGTCCACATTCCCAGCATGAAAGAGCGACCTTTCCACCCAAGGATACTCGTTCCCTCCACCAACTGTGTGGGGACAGACAGAAGACACTCGCATCAGATACGTTCCAGAGTTTGGTAAAAGAAGGGAGAGGATGGGGCAAGTGATTGGATGCATAGGCATGTAATGTCGATAGAGCATCTCATTCCGAGGGGTGACCACCACAGTGCAGCTCTGGGAAGCCATTGGTGCAACACAGTGGGTGTTGAACGGGAGCCGGGTCTGCAACTAGCTAGCTGATCTTGTCGTGCCAATCGCCTCAGTTTCTTCATTCTGCAGAGAAGAGGTTTGGAAGGACACCCTCTCGGGCCCCTTCTCAGCTCTGTCAGCACATCGGGTGTAGTTGATGAATTTAGCCGTTCTCCTATCAGCTACCTTGCAAGATCCAGGTCTCCAGAGACATCCCCGAAGGTGTTCTAGACCCTTCTATTGCAGGGTCTTGTGACTGCTTTCAGCTCAGAGTGCCTCAACCTCTCTCCCAATGCATTGCAGTCTCAGGCTCTGCCAGTTTCCTAATTTATTGCACGAATAGCCTGAAGGACAAATTAGAAGAGCTGATGCCTTTAGCTACCTTTTAATTCCTATACCCGTTGTTACTCCAACAACAACAATAAAATCCTCAGATGTTAACCCTACTTTAATTTTTATCTATAGAAACCCTTGAAGCACAGCTGTTACTCATTAGATCCCAGCGGCTGAAGCATTTGGTTACTACAGGAAAAGGAAAAAAGAAAATCAGTTAAGTCTTATTTATAATCTGCTTTCGTTGTGAAATAGTAGAAGTTCCTGAATCAATAAAAAGATGTGCTTGTTTCTAAAAGTATAAATACGCTTTCTTAAAACACTGCTAAACACTATGGGCACATTTCCCAGATCTTAAGTACTATTCCAATTTTCTGATTTTCCCCATAAGTATGCTCACACTTCTTAGCCCAGTTGACTAGCTTTTGAAGGAGAAAATGCAGTTACATAAAAAAATATACCTCTTAACAGGGCATATGTACACAAGCACAGACACACACAAGATTTTCATATAAACTTCATAAAAATAATTTGCACCTTGCAAAGAGAACAGCTGCCCAGTGAGATGAGGTGCTCTCTCTCTCTGTGAAGATCTCCACGCAAGCCCGATTCTGTCTGCCAGGAATACCAGAGAAGGAATTCCAGATCCCAGAGTAGATTTGACTCAACAGATTATAAACTCAGTTTTGAATTCAAAGATTCTCTTAAGTCACTATTTTCTCTCTACATTCGTTTTAAAAATGGATCCAACCTTTCTCCTGCATTTCACGCGTTGACCTGTACTATCATAAACCCAAGTGAGAAATCGAAACTTTGTGGATTTTGGACACATCTGCACATGGAAACCAACATTTATGGAATAAAGTCCTTTGTGGTTGTACCCTTCCTCCCAGAAAACTGCAAAGTGCTTTAGCAAACTAAAACTGCATTTGGGGGGCGCCTGGGTGGCTCAGTCAGTTAAGTGTCTGCCTGTGGCTCAGGTCATGATCCTGGGAACCTGGGATGGAGCCCCACATTCTTGCTCAGCGGGGAGCCTGCTTCTCCCTCTGTCTGCAGCTTCCTCTGTTTACGCATGCGCACTCTCTCTCTTTCTCACAAATAAATAAAATCTTTAAAAAATGTATTTGCCTCATGGAATTTCTGTGTAATAAATGATACTAGTCCCACTTCTCACAAGCAGAAAATATGAAAATTAGAAATCACATATTTGTAAATAAGATGGGATTATGGCTCCCAGCCATTTTACTTTGCGGGCAAAAGCGCCCCTGAATTTCACACTATGTGGAAGCCTTGCTTCGCCATTGTATCTCACCTTCAGTAAAACCAGGTTCCTGAGAGAATACATTTTCCTTGATCCATTGCCTCATCTTGAAATTTAGTCCAATTCAAGATCTGAGTGTCTCAACTTCTTAATTCAGTTTCCAAGAAATTGCAAGTAACAAATTGACCCATCAACCCTACTGCCCATCCCCCACCATACCAGGCATCCTATCGAACTTCTCATTCCTAAAAGTTTTCCTTTTAAGAGTCTGGCTGAGCCAGTTTTACCCAGCAACCCAAATTCTCAAATTATTTACGATGGTAATTGTTGAGTTTAGTGGGTGTGGGGGATGGGGGATGAAGGGGACTGAAGCCCAGCAAGAAAGTCAACTGTTATTCTTCCCCGGTCCCTTCCTAAGTAAGGCAGAACTGCCATATCAAATATCCTGTTTCCTGAAAGCCTGCCTCTGAGATTGGTATGTGCAGGAAATTACATCATTGCAGGGTTTGGTCACCCTGACCCTAAGTGCACCCATATTCCAGCATTTGCCCTCTGACCCCACCTCCTTAATCACATTTGCATGCTGTCTCCACTCTTTATAGTAATATTTAGAACCTTTCTACAGCATATTCTATTTTGCAAGTCATTTATCAATGTTAATTCATCTCTTCTCACCTTCATTCCTCTGAGGCAGGGCCCTGTGATTAGTAATAAAAACAAAACCATGGTATTTGGCTTCTCTGTAGCTTCTGTCTCCTGAGAACTCTTCCTATATTAACAGCACACACGCCGATCTCCCGGAACGGCCCCGGTCACAGGGGGAGTGGGAAGAATGCTGTGACGAGCCAAAGTGGAATAAATGGAAGGGTGGGCTGGAACCGAACCAAGATGCCGGTGTTAATGTGCCCGACTATTTAGGAAAAGTTCCAGGATCACTTAATGATGAAAAGCAAAAAGGCTGTCAAAATTTGCCTGGAATATATATAGGATTAGGCCAGCTCCTAAAATTTCCCAAGGTGCCTCAGGGTCAAGGGCTTTCTGCAGAAGGTAAGCCTTCTTGATGATATAAAAATTTCAAAAGTCCCAGATGCAGAAAAATGTAAGACAGGTAGGGGTGTGTGTGAGAGAGAGAAAGAGAGAGAGAAGGAGGGAGGGAGTGGAATTAGGGGTTTCTTTCACTTATTTCCACAAAGATTCTCTGTTGGATCCATTTCAATCTTCATTACTTGTTGTGGGCTATCATTTCTTATCTTGAAAAAAATGATTCTTCATCTAGGACAAATCTGACTATCAAATAATAAGAGAATACTAGTAGTCTGAAATTAAAAGTTTTAGTTTTTCATCAAATACATGTAATACAGCAACTTAATAATAATGTAAGGTTATCATGCTTATTATAATACAGGGTTATGATCAATAATAATGCAAGGTTATCCTTTAATTACATTCTGAAGAGCTAGCCACATGCTGATACACAGGGTAGCAGTGAACCCAGGAAGGATGTTCCAATGCATTTACTAACCTTCACCTACTGAAACGGTTCAGGCTCTCCTCTTGAGTTAAACCCTTCAAAATCATAATTTAATCAAAACTGTTAAAACTACGGAAAGATAAGAAATTAGTTCTGAATCTATAGGATTAATGTCAGTCATTGGAAGAACTTCTTGATCATGGGCAATTGTCAATATAAACACATATTCTTTCCTGGAAATGTATAGAAATGTATTTCCTGGAGTTGTGTTTCCTGAATAGGTCCCACTCCCCTTCTGAATTGCCAAGGTAAAGATGAACTATAATCCATTCCTCTCTCATAGGATCCCTTTCCACTTGATATTGTGTGTGTTTGTTTACGTATCTAATCTAGAGTCCAGATTCTAGATCCACAAACCAAGTCTTAAGTTTCCTGACAAAGAACTGTATACCCCTCAGAGTGCTCAACGGAGTACCACGTACACACAGTTGTACATTAAATACTTCTCGAATAAATGTTGCAATAAGGCAGGCTTCAGTGTTATAATAAGGCACTGTGCCGCCCCCAACGGAACGTCCCATCGTCCCCTGAAACCTGCTGCGGGAACTCTGTGAACCACCCAGGGCCCAAGGGTTAACGTTTTCCCACTTTACATTAGACCCTTGGGACTATGCCCCTTTACTTTATTTATTTTCAATACTATACTTGTCATTCACACAAGAACAGAGGAGGGACAAGACGGGGCAGGAGGAGGAGGGAGACGGAGGAAGGGGAAAGAAGAAAAGGTGGGGCGAAGGAGGAATAGAAGAAAGGAGACGGGAAAAGAAAGGGAGAGAAGGAGGAAAGAAGGAGGCCGAGGAAAATATGATTCAGTGCGCCTAAAATAAAAGCAAAAACATGAAATAGAAACAAAAAGAGCGAAGCAAGGTGAGAGGAAGGAAGGAAGGAAGGGAGGGAGGGAGGGAGGGAGGGAGGGAGGAAGTGATGTCAGAATCCATTTGAGGGACCACTTGAAAAAACAAGTTGTTTCTCACTGTTTATATGTTTGACCTGATTAAATCCATCGGCCGGTCACTAAAAGACAGTACTTTATATTTCACTCCAAGGTTGGCTGATAAACATTTGACCCGATCTTTCCTGCTGGCTGACACCCAACCCATCTGCTTTATTTCACTATTCATTCAACAAACACTTTTTGAGCAACAATTTTCCAGGTGTGGATCGGCTCTGAAGAAAGAGTGGTGACTAAAACTCGTCTCTCACTTGAAAGCTTACCCTACTTTGTCCACAGGCACCCCAACCCCAGATTTGTGCTGTTTTCCATTCCCAAATTTTGTCAAGCAAACCCCTTTTAATCACATCATCTTCAGTGGACTCATTTTGTCGGCCATCACCAACCCTTTTCAGAGGGACTGCCTCTGATCGGTTCTCGGAGCCCTTTGTTCGTACGCCAAGAGCACTACCCGCCTCAAGTCAACTTGCTGTTCTCTCTCTAGGCTCTTAGATTTTCTGAAATTTCCATCTGTTTTCTCAATTTTTTATCTGTATTCTTCCTGGAGTCACATGTCTAAGACCTCTCTGGCCCCTACTCTAGGTAGCCCATGTATATCCATCCTGACCCATAAGAACATTTGAACATTCAAAGCTCAGTGTATATTATAATTGTTCTCATCACACAAACGCTCCCATACGAGGGGCTGTGGGGAAGTCAGGTTTTGCCAAACACGTATTTTCTCCCATTTTCAAATTCAAAAACCAGTCTCCTGATCATAACTACCAATTGTGCTTTTGAGTATGATTATTTTTTAAAAGATTTTACTTATTTATTTGAGAAAGAGAGAGAGAACGATAGCAGGCTAGAGAGAGAGCATGAGCAGGGGAGGGGCCGACGGAGGGGGAGGAGCAGGCTCCCGGCTGAGCAGGGAGCCAGAGGCGGGTTTGGATCCCAGGGTCCTGGGATCACGACCTGAGCTAAAGGCAGATGCTTGACCGACGGAGCCACTGAGGCGCCCCTTGAGTATGATTATGAGTTAATGCTAAGAACCAACCAACTTTTCTCATACACTCCACAGACATTTGAACTGTTCCTGGTGGCAACATTGACATTAAAATAATCTCCCTCCCCTGATCTGTTCTAAATGATGGACATGGATTCAGGACAATTCTTTGCAATCCTTCTTTATCCTGCCCTGATCCTGATTCCATTCTAGAACCCAAAACATACTGATGATTTAGGATCCACATGTCTGCTTCTTTTAAACCATGAGCTCATACAGGTCAGGGACCAGACCTTATATGGCCCAATATTTCTACCGTTGTGCATGGAACATTGTAGGTGGTCTGCAGTTGAATGAATGGAAGGGAAGAAAGGAGGAATCATCTTTTATATATAATAAAACACTAAAAAAAATGGCTAGCAGGAGCTAGAGACTTTCTGGTAGCTCCTGAATTTTCGAAGTGGATTATTGTCTGGAATCTCACGAGACAAGTGTCTCCCACAGATGATGAATGTCAACCTTGTCTTTTTCAGCCAAAAGATAACCAAATCTTTAAAAAGTTTTCCCTTTTTTGATCTATTTATCCGTCTGTCTCTCAAACACATGCTGATCAATCTGCTCTCCAGATCTCCATCCACATGCTTCCTTCCCCTTTGAGAGGACAAGATCCAACCTCAGTGCCCCAAGCTCCCCAACTGCTCCCCATATCGCCACCTGGTGTTCTAAAGCAAGAAAAAGACCTCAGAAATGAAAACGGTTTTTTAAGCTGATAAATAGCAGGACCCTGGAACTAAATATTGAAAGTTAAAAAAACCAAAACAACAACAAAAACCCCCATGTCCCTCTCAGCATAGACTTCTGGTCATAAACATAAAGATTAAGTGCACAAACCTCCCCCAAAGTACAGTCTTATTTCCACTCATATCTACACAAAAAAAATATAAATGCTCTCAACCTTTTCAGCTCCAGGGACTGCCTTCTTCCCATAGATTCCATGTTTTACAACTTCTTCTACCAAGTAAACTATATTTTGTCATTTGCATTAAGTAAATTTGAAATCGTCTGTCCAAGGTACGATTTAGCTTGAGACAGCCGAGAACATCACCATTCATTCCTGCATTCATTTCGCTCTTCAAAGAGTCCCTACTATGTTCTAAGAACTGTACGGGGATCCACAGAGTCATTCTAAATTCAAATCGATGCAGTAGGAAATCTTAAAGTTTTGTTGTTGTGGTTGTTTGTAAAGAGTACACACATATTTTATTATTACGGTCCTGGAAACACTGAACATTAGTAAAGCTTTACTTTACTGCCCCTAATAAATTGGGGACTACGGGATTGTGTATCAGTGGATAGGAAAAAATATATCCTGATGGATTTAATACAACTTCAAATCAATCGTTCATGTCTCAAATGTCTGCTTTTAGCTCAGATTATCTTTTACCTGGTTTTAACTCAGCAGTTGGTTGTTAATATACACTGATGATAATTTGATTTTCATGGAACTAGGAAACGAAAGATATATAGCTAAAGAATAATATAAATTTTACTTGAACTTGGGTCACCACAAAATCATCAAATGAGTTTCATTAGTGAAATCAGTAATTATATAGTGAAGTATAGGAAGCAAAAACTGCCTCCATCAGAGATTCCCAGTCCAACAATTCTCAGAACAAAGACAAAATTTTCAAGACTCCAAAATAAAATGGCTAGGGGGCCAAGAATGACATTGTGAGTTTCTCCTTAAGTTAAATGCACCCTTTGTTTTATTTTGAGATTACAGTCATTTTGTTATGTTGCCCCTTCTTTTGTAAAAGAATATACATTGAAAATGGTAGGAAGTTTATTTAATATCCTTACTTGGCTAAATAAATAAGGGTACCCAGATTTTTTAAAATGAAACTTAACTGGGTAAATACATTTTTAAAGACTAGATAACCCTGGTCCTGGGATCGAGGCCCACATCAGGCTCTCTGCTCAGCAGGGAGCCTGCTTCCTCCTCTCTCTCTGCCTGAAATCTCTCCCTGTCAAATAAATAAATATAATCTCTAAAAAAAAAAAAGACTAGATAACCCTGAGCATAAATCTGGGTGAGAAGTTGGAACCCTTGTAACATTCCTGACTTTATGTTATTGTTAAGATCAAACTTAAAAATCCAATTGCTTTTTCAAATGAATTGATTAAATAAAAGCAATTTTTAAGAAAAATAGAAAAAAATCAAACACCTTAATTTTGCCACAAGTATAGGCCATTTCCAGAGATATCTTTTAACACTATGTAACATTACATATTCCTGACCCACATTGTACCTTGAATGTTTGTCGTTTCTCAAGTTGTTTGTACTGCTTTCTGCGTTCAAAGTTAGTAGGGGGTTCTAGGTTTTACCTCCCAAGATCTCTTGTTTGATAGGTAAAATAATAATAACAATACAAATTTTTAGAGAGGTTGTGACAACCGACTTCGAAGTCACTCAGCAAATACACGGAGGCATAGTCCAGATACTTTGACTTCGAGACGATATAGTAAACACCGAGTTGTTTCTCACTCAAAATATTCTTGATGCTTAGCTTTAAGCAAAATCTATTTCTCTCCAACCTCTTCTGTTTCCCCCTTTCTCTCACCACAAAACTTTCTGGGTTGAGTAAAAGCATTTGGTCACTTGCTCTTTGACCCCAGAGTCTCCAGAGACTATATATTCATTTTAAGAATGAGTCCCTTTAGTTACCTAAAGTGTCCTCAGACTAAATTGTTTCCAGATGTTTACGAATATTTCAAGGAAATATCCACACAGTTTTTATGGCTGAGTGATAAAGGACTCCACAGTGTCTGCTCTTGTAAAATAAGAACCAAATACTTATTATAAAACAACTTCCATTTGGTATTTGCTACATGCCAGGCACAGGGCTAACCACATTCAATATGTTATGTTCATGACAAGCCCATAGTGGGATCCTCGTTTCAGAGAATAGAAAGCTGAGGCTCCAGAGAAACTGCACAGAACAAACAGGTGAGGGAAATGAACTTCTCCGCGGAGCCCATGTTCTTGGCCTCGAGGGTCCCGCTGCCCCCTCAGAGCAAAACTCGGTTAGCTTAGACCAGAAAAGGACAGAAAGAATTCACCAAACTCATGGGGTACTGCTGGGCATCCCAAGAAATTTCCTGTCAGACGCTGCAGAGGGAAGTCTGTAGACCAAGAGTCCCCACGTAGCGTCAATCCATTCAACGGAGTAGTTCACCAACTATGACTTCATTGGTCTGGGAAGGCTCGATGCCAAAATGTTCTCATTATTTAGGAACCAGCTTCCGCATGTGGGGTTTCAAAGCTGCCTGTTTAGTGTTGAAGTTGTTCTTCACTCGATATTCCGAGTTGTAAAAACAAAAACAGAAACACAATCCCCAAATGGTCAAGGTGACCTTATTTTAAAAAGCTCTGAATATCATAGAAATCCTGCGTTCTGTTTTGTGCTACTGTTAAAACAGGCTGTCATTAACAGGAGAACTGAAGTGATTTAGACTTGGGGTGGAGATGGGGAAGTGGCCAATCAGTTCCTGATTATTCTAAGTAATGGAAAGAAGCAAGGCATAACCATTTACAAGGTACGTGATGAATGCTCGTTCCATTCCCCAAAACAAAACGTGGTGCAAAAGCCTGTATTTATGCTTGGAAAATTATACGGTCTCCTTGCTCTCATTTATCTAGGAGGTATACCCTTCCAAGTTTCACCTAGGTTGAGTTTCCAGACGACCTTGGATTCTCAAAGTGTAGTCTCTCTGAGAATGAAGTAACTCTAGAGTGTGCATCTTAGAAACGTCAACGGCAGATTTTAAAAAGAATCCACCAAGTGGGAAATCCATATGCAGGCAATTAAGAGGTGACTCTGTTTGTTCTGGAAATGCCTCCTGTGGAATTGAGTACGCAAGCTGCTGCAGCCGCCTGTCTTCTACCGATGTTAAACGTCATCTATTCATGTCACCTCTTCCTCTGCTCTCATCAAACAGCTACCCCCCTAAGGCTAGAATTTGAATGAGTGTCAGAAATTGCTGACCTTGGCAAATCACATATTCCTTAGTCCTACTCCCCACGGTACCACCGAATTCTCAGACTTCTGACCTTGCTGAAAACCATGGGATTATGTGAATGAGAAATTCTCTTCTCCACTTCTCTTCCTTCTTCTTCTGCTTCCCTCCTCTCCAAGGCCAGCCGCCATTGGTCCTTTTGAAGAAAAGCTGGGATATGAAACTCTGAGCTGCCCACTTCCAGTCTCTTAGGCTTTTGGTCCTCCAAGTCAGCTTGTTTTCCAAGCTGCCATTCTCCGCTCGGGCAGATGATGTTTTTAAACAAATCTCTGGGACACAAACAGCAGCTTGTTTTTTGTACCCTTGACTAAAAATCTACCAGGTTTTTTTTTTAAAGTAATGTTGTTTCAAATCATTTTTAAATGTGTTTAATGCTGGTAAAAGGTGCCAGATTGACAGGCTGGAGGCAGAGAGTCGATATTTTTAACTATGACAGAGTGAAGCAATGTCAGCTACTGGCAAGGAAACCCAGAGGCCTCGCCCTTCTGTGTGGAGCGGTTTTTGTGGGGTTGAACAGGTACACATCCATTTCAAATGTGCTTGCTTAGTGTTTATATTGTTCTTAACTCATAATGCTCTGACTTCTAAAAAAATTTCTAGTACACTGAAGTCCTGTTTGAATGCCTCATCTTCCATGAAGTGTTTCCACATGTGTCCCTGCTAGGTGTGAAAAATCCACCCTCTGAATCCCTGGCAATGTATTACTCACTTGTTATACTGGAGATTTACAGTGCTATTGATCAGATCTGGGACCTTGTACCCTTTTTTCCACACTGTACCCCCAAGAGTCCGTGATAATCACAAACAAGCACACGTGATCATTCCATTTTCTAGACACGTCATGGAGGCGCATAGGAAGAAATAAAGGCAGACCTGAAATCTAGATTTTCTGATTCCAAATTCTTTATTCTTCATCTTCTGAAACAAATATCTTTTGAACTTCCTAGTCTGAGTGAAAGTACTGGAATTTCCAAATCATCTTCCCTCTAAATGTGTCTTGCAGTTTGCCTTCATAAACCCCCTGGCTGGGAGTCAGCGTTTTGAGGGCTGCTGAGTTGTTCCCTGCTCAGCTGCTTGTCCAGACTTGAATCACCATTCGACAACACTTCCCACACCGGAGCCAACTCTGACTGGCCTTCCCAGCTGCAGGCCTTCCTCACCTTACACTGCCCTGCGTGTCCCCTGGTATCAGGAGGTCCACGAGGCTGGTGGTTTCAGCCACAGCCGGTGTAAACCGGTCTATCCCGAGTCAATTTTCTCTGCATTTTTTTCCCCAGAACATTATGAAGACATTAGTGGAAACTCAGAAGAGATAAGCCTAATAAAACCTCAAATAAACTCTGTTGTAAAGCCAATATTTCAGCTTCGGGAAAAATATTGATTCCATTCCCTGTGTGAAGAAATTAAGAAACCGATTGCCTCTGAGTTCTAGTGTGGAAGTCAGGGGCCTATTGTCTTGTTCCAAGGTTCAGTTTATGTGAAGACCCGTTTTTCTATTCAAATACTGAACTTTTCTTCATGGTCTGCTTGATCAATTGCATAATTATGAGTTTATGCTGACTATAGCTTGTCATTTGCCAAATTACTTGAAATCACATGAGAAGCGTTGGCAGACAGAACGCTCAGGAAGATGAGCCAGAAGGCATTTCTCAACTCTCAGGGTGCGACAACCTGTAAAATGCTTCAACTATTTGGGGTTCAAAATCTTCTTTTAAAAGCAAGATGGATCTGTTCAAAATTTCTCCTGACAGTTTTCCAACTAGTGGTTTCTTACAGGTTTGAAATTCCTCCTCCGGGTCAGAGAAAGTTCCATCGGTAAGGAACGATGAGGAAAGATCTCATCCAGACCCCGTGATACAAAATGTCTGCCCGAGAAAGAGGCGCGTAGAATGTGAGGCAGTGGAGTCGCTGTGGAGACTTGGAGCTGGTTCTGCTCCCCCCCCCCCCCCCCCCCCCCCCCCNAACAACAGGGAAAAGAGGAGGGAGGAGCAGTTTGCAGGATTGATGACTTCAGATTTGGACATGTCAAAATTACACTGAGGTGAGCCACGTGTGAGTCAGTGTTAGATTCACCTCACCTATGAGAGGATTGGCTTTTTTGGCAAAAGCCCACGCCCTGGGCTTCTTTAGCACCCTCTGGAGTGCTTGGCACAGCGTGAACACAATAAATGTTTGCTCGCTGAATGAGGGGTGCTCGGTGACACGGTCCGACTGCAGTGGGTTGGAACTGTGATCACTAGTCCAGCGTTGGGAGCAAAGACCTGACGCATCTCCAACTTTGGCGCCATCAATGCGGACGCACTAAAGGGGAGGAACTCTGACCCAGGAAATACAAATCACTTCTTGAGGCATTTCAGCGACACAAGCCTTCGCATCTCTGGATTGTAGTTGTTAGCCGTGCTGCCTTCTGATGTTTTGCTAAATTACAAAGAGGCTGCTTTTGCAGAACTTAAAACAGAACCCTTCCTTTCTGGGAAAATTATAGGCAGTACCTGAATTACAGGCTCTGACTTTTCAAAGAACAAACTCAAGAAAAAATTGCTCCCATTTCACACCCTGCTACACCCAGCCACTCCCTCTCTTTTGTCAGCTGCTTCCAGGGAGCCCGCCATGGAAAGCCTGGCGAGTTCGAGAGAAAACCTGGGCATGGAAAATGCAGAGAAGATGAGGCTAAGAGAAGTTAGTGCCCTGGGTGAGTCCACTGGGCAAGGCCTGCTGCAGGTATAAAGCTAGCTGACTCATCCGCCTCCTGGGCCCCTCTAGCGAACCCAGATGGGTGCCCACCACCGCTGCTCAGCGCCTCACCCGTAAGGCCATTGGAAACACCGTCATCCCTCATCGGGCCCATTGCAAGAACCTCTTCACCACATCTCCTTTCTCTTCCAGTCTACATACATGCTCGATATAGCAGATTGTTCTTTTCACTCTGTAAGTCAGATCACAACCCCCCCCCCCCGTTTAAATCTCTCCCATGGCTGCCCACTGCCATCATTCTTAGGCCATAAGCCCAACTCCTCACTGTGATCTACAAGGTCCCTGTCACGGGGCCCCAGCTTAGCTCTCTGACCCCATCTACCAGCTCCCGTCCTTTGCCATCCTCCAGCCACACTGCCCTTCATTCTGCTCCTCAGACTTCCCAGGTTTGTTCATGCCTACCGGCCTTCGCACGTGTTCACTTCTGCTGCCTGATTCTACCTGGTAGGTCGAATGTTCGCGTAGTCTTTACTCTGATCGCCACATACTTAGCACCTTCGTTGCAATCCTATCCTTGCTCAAATAAGCCTGGTTCATTTCCTTTATAGGACGTATCACTATGTTTGCTTATTTATTTGTTTATTGCCTTTCTTTCTCAGGAGAAAGTAAGGTTGATGAGAAGCAGCGTTTTTCACTGCCAAATCCCTAGTACCTAAAATAGGACGGGCACACAGCAAGGACACAATACAAATTTGCTGGATGTACGAGAAAGCGAGTGAGAGAAGGAAAGAGTAGAGTGGGAGCTTGTTCTGTAGTCATTACAGACTTAAACGTATGCCTCCACCTTTGTTTTATCAGCAAATCCCAGAAGATGGGGCCTTGGAGTGCCCAGGGCTCATTGCCTGTTTGCCCAGATGATGACAATCAGCACCTTATTTCCCATTCATCTATTGCGCCATGTGTTTATCCTCCTCACTGGGAACTCTAGAGGAGAGGATGAGGAGGTATGCCAGGTACCCGGACCTCAGTGGCATTCTTTCTTCCCCCCACCCCTGCAAGTTATTATTTAAATTCCAGTTAGTTAACATACGGTGTATTCCTTTTAGGTGTCAAAATTAGGGATTCGTCACTTATGTACAGTACCCAGTGTTCATCACAAGTGGCCTCCTTAATGCCCATCACCTGTTTAACCCATCCCCCTGTTCACCTCCCCCCCAGCAGCCCTCACTTTGTTCTCAGTGGCATTCCTAAAGGAGCCATGCAGTGTGACATGAGCGCGCACAGGAGGAACACCCGATTTAGACACTGGTGGCCAGGGGCGGGTGTTGCAGAAGACTGCCCGGAGACTAAATTCATCTAGTTCTCAGTTTCGCCTAGCACTGGTCCTACACCAATAAAGAGGCCAAGACATCCCCTTCCTCCTTGCCATCGAGTCATAAGCCACCTCCTCCCAGAAGCAACACTCCGGCTGCCTTCATCGTCACTGGAGTTCATCCGTCTCATACATTTACCAGCCTTTCAGAGGCTTCCAGGGAACCTAATCACCCCTTATAACGTTGCATCTGGAAAATGAATTTCCAGCCCCAAACAACCAAATCAGACTATCTGAATCTTTCAAATAAAATCCTATTCTTAACTTAAAAAGAAACAAACAGACAAACACAACTCATTCCCATAGAGGGAGGGAGTTTAAGCAGAAATTTTGAATCTCGTTTTTCCTCAATATTCTCATCAGCATTAGAACTGATGCAATTGAGAAGCTTTGTGCTTTGAGGTAAGGTAAGGAACGTAAGGTAAGGAAGGTCCACATATACCTGATTTAATCTTCAAGAGACTTGTCAAAGATACATTGCTGTTCTTCCTCTCTCATAAGATTATAGCTTAGAGGGCCTTGTTGGCATGTTCAAGGTCAGAACCATGATCAAAATCAATTCTTCACCTTCAGAAAAGCTCTCTGGCTCACCTAGGTTCTTCTCCAACACTATCTTCCAACTCACTCTTTCATTTGAGTTCACTGAGTCCTGCAATTAACCTCCATTTTGTCGCTCAAATGTCACTGAACCATCCAGTACCATCAGGGCGTTTTCTTTACAAAGATAACATTTCCTGGCAGAGTATTTGCCTTTTTTCATTTGCAATCCCAATACACAGTCCAGGACTACATTTACTGGAGTTCTGGGTCTCACTGAATAAATGGTGCACAAAAGCCATTCAGCTCAACCGTCTCCTTCCAATTTTCTAGCCATTGGGAGCTAAATGGGAGGACCGTGGAATACGGAGTTCCAGAGGCATTGAGACAAATGCTGGTTTCATCAAGACCAGCTTTGAGGCGTCAGGCAAGTCGCTAAGCCTCCTTGGGCGTCTCAAAGCCCTCTTTGTAGATTGGAGGGTGACAATATCTACCACTCAACATTACTGTGAGAATTTAAACAACATAAGTGGTATAAATCACCCAGCACATGACCTGGTCATGTTGGGTGCTCAATAAATCTTAATTTCTTTCCTTTAGGAAAGATGGAGGAAATTTTAATTTCTTTCCCTTTCTCCCTTCTCCATCTGAAAGTCCCAAAGGCACTAGATAAGTGGGGTCATTTCTGAGCAGCCAAGGGCCAAACCCAAAGAAATACAGGGACTAATCTCCATTCCCTAGGCTAACCTGGGGACTTTCTTTGTTATTGGATTGATTCATCTTATATCCTTATGGGACAATAGAAATAAAACCACATTTTACAGTTACATTATCGAAGTCAATATCACATTCGGATTTGTCTTTCTATGGAAGCATTGTGCTTGCTATTCAGAAAACTGCATTTAAACCCAGAAGCCCAGCTGTCTTTGGTAACTGTTCCTCCAACAGGAAACTCATGGGGAAGGTGAGTCGGATGGGATAACTTTCAGGACAAGCCAACCAAGGCCAGCATCTGTAAGTCTGAAATATGGGATGTTATGACACTTGGTGAATCACTTCTGACGTACTTAATTATGCAACAAGATTTGCAGGAGCCCAACCACACAGTTCCCCTGGGTGTGCTGCCAGTGTGCTCCACAAATGATTAAATATAAAATAAACAACAGCTAACTGTGAATTATGAAGCTGTAATTCCACCAAGGGGGTTCCAGTGATGTCATAAACCACGAGAGCAAAGTTCATGTCACCAAAGGATCCCAGATGGGCTTCGGGGTCTGTTGCTCAGCAGTGGTCTCTGCTGCAGATACAGCTCCAGAAATGCCTTTCCCCTTGGTTTTTGGCCCTTCTCATCTCTGCAAGGGCCCTCCATCCTTGTTCTCTTCCTCTGAGCCTTCTAAAGTCCTCTAACCCTGTTTTTCCAAATGATGTTTAAGGAGTTAAATGGTCTGTCATTTAGGAGGCTATTCCTATCCTTCCCCCTTCCCCTGAACACAGCCTTTGGACAACAATCTATGAATTGCATAGACTTCATTAGGGAAAAAAAAGCATAATATTTAATAGAAAAGCCATTTAGGACAAAAGCCTTGGAGCGTACCTTCAAAGAAGGTATTTCAGATGTAACTTGAGTATGTGCCAAGCCTAGTACCCCACTAATGGAATAAATTTGTCTGTGAACATGGCAAAGTCGGAAAAGATATGCTGAAATTTCAAATAAAACCTTCTCACAGCCAGTATCTGAAAAAGACAGTAAATGAAAAGTTTAGTGGCTCCACCCAAAAGCTCCTGAATTAAAATTCTTGGAGTGGAGTCCAGGAATCTGTGTTTTACAACCCTCCAGGTGATTCTGATGTGTGCTAATGTTTGAGAACCGTTGGTCTATAACTAATGCAACCCAAGGTGGAGTCTGGACTTGGCTTCCACTTGGTAATTCAGGACCTTATCCATCTGAAAATTCCACCCCAAGAGTGTCTGCACGCCCTCAGGGGGTGCCTCCTGCATGACGATGAATAGTCTATTCAGTTACCATGGGATATCCAGCAACATTTTTCCTTGTAGGATGAGTTGATGAAGTTATGCAGAATTTATAAACTCATGCTTCAGGGTTTTGTTTAGAAAACGCTGAGATCCATCCTAATCATTGAATGTTTCTAATAAAATTCTATGTGCTGGCAAAAAAAATTGGCCTTTTCAAACTGTGTATAAAATAAGTAAGCAGGGGCTCCTGGGTGGCTCAATCATTAAGCGCCTGCCTCTGACTCCAGGTCATGATCCCAGGGTCCTGGGATCAAGCCCCGCATCGGGCTCCTTGCTTGGGGCAGGAAGCCTGTTCTCCCTCTCCAAGTTCCCCTGCTTGTGTCCGCCCCCCACCCCACCGTGTCTCTCTCTGTCAAGTAAATAAATAAAATCTTTAAAAAAAAAAAAAAGGAAGCAAAATTGCATAAATAGAAAAACTGTGCTTTATCAACCATCAGACAGGAAGGAAGGGCTTCGTAAAAAAAAAGAGAGAGAGAGAGAGATACAAAATGCTGAACTTTAACTTCCTACGTGTGGCATACTTTTCATCTGAAAACATACTTAAAACTGAAGTTAAATTGCAAATAATAGTATCTGTGTGATAGACCGCCCTCTCTTTGGCACATGTTTTCTCTTCCAGAATAAGAGCTAAGATAACAAACACCTAAAATTAGTCATAGTTAGTATTTTTACAATCTTCAGTAATCACCTTAAATGTCTTTTCCTTTTTTTCCCTCTTACGAAGTACTTAAAAAGAAAGCAGCCACCTAGTGAATGCTTCATGCACTCTTTACTCAATAACTGCTTATTAAGTCATTTACAATATGAAAAGCACCATCAGTGCTCTGGAGTATAAAGTATCTGTCTGTCTGTCCTTGTCTTCAGAACTTTATACACCTGCCTGAAGAGGTAAAACCCACGCTTATAAGGGGAGAGTTTACTAACACAGGACCCAGTGGATGGCACACAAAAATACGTCGTTCGATGCCAATCACTACAACAGAACACGGTCTACATCAATGTCTACAGACTTGACAGTATCTGAAAATCATCTGGGGCAAAACGTGTTTGGGAGATTCTGCTTCACTGGTTATGGATGGGGTCCCAGAATCTGCATTTCAAGACGTTTTAGTTCATTTTGATGAAGACAAACCCAGGCATCACATTTTAAGATCTACAGAATTTGACTGTATGCCCGGTAGAGAAAGAATCAGATGACCTGTTACTTCTCTTTATCTCTTGCCTCTAGATCATTAGACATGAACTGCACACAGGAAACACAGGGAAGGAGGAAATGAAGTAAACAAGGACCCAAGGCAAGTTTTCCTAAAGGAGAATGGTGATCCAGGTCCCCACACCCCAGTTATAGACTACATAATCTTGTAGAGCAAACCCAGCATTTTTAGCAAACACACATTTTCCATATGTCAGAACTGGTATTGTTGACAGATCTGTGTTCCTAATCTCCGGCTAATACCCACGGAGCATGCTTGGATGTTTTGTCGCTCTTTGCAGAAAACACATGGTAAACTGCTTCTTCTCTAGACCAGCGCAGAAGTCATGCGACAAACTTGTCCAATCGGCTCACCCACGGTGACCCATTTTCCCCACATGTACCACAGGTGATGCTCATCTGTTACCAAAGAATGCTAAGGAGATTTAATCGTCAATTGCTTGGCAACAAAATAGTCTCAGATGCTTTATGATATAGAAATGCAGCCTGTATGTCTTCTAGGGTCTATCAGATTTCAAAGCAACACGTATGAAAACAGGTCACATATCAGACTGGGGAACAGAATGTTTATCTTCTTCAACCGGTCAGGAAACCCCAGTTGGCACAGGAATGGCAACTTTGTGTGTGATCACAGTTTGCATGGCGAGTATTATTCATGTCTAAAAAATTAAATAAACCCCGAAGAAGTCTCAGAGGAGCGGTAAGACGGTGCTAAGTCAGAGACATTACACTACAGAGAAAATTCAACACGGTTGGTCTCCGAGAAACATAGTGGCTGTGTGAGGTCTGGGATAAGGAGTCTTGACACCTGAGGTCCTAAGTCTATGTCATATATTCTCCATTAAATTCGGTGTCGAGGGCGCCTGGGTGGCTCAGTGGGTTAAAGCCTCTGCTTTCGGCTCAGGTCATGATCTCAGGGTCCTGGGATCGAGGCCCGCATCGGGATCCCTGCTCAGCAGGGAGCCTGCTTCCCCCTCTCTCTCTCTGCCTGCCTCTCTGCCTCCTTGTGATCTCTCTCCCGCTGTGAAATAAATAAATAAAATCTTAAAAAAAAAAATTCGGTGTCGAAATTGGAGTCACTACACAGTCCGCGGTGATGGATGAAGCAGGTGGAAATAGGAAAGGTTGGTGCCATGTCGGACTATGAGCAGATTCAGATGACTGGTTCATGCTAACGAGAAGGGTGGCCTGAAGGAGGGACCACAGTAGGGAACTTCTGAGCCAGACTCCCAGCTCTGCCAGGCACTCGTGGTGTGACTTACGCGCGTCGCTAGAAATCATAAGGCATCAGTTCCTGACTGTAGATCAAAAACATCTGTCTACTTAGTCACTTGGTAAGTGACATGCTGTAAGAGCGTGGCTTTCAGAGTATGGGAATATTCCTGGTTTTAGTGACATTAAAATGGCCTCCAACATCGACTGGGAAACCACACTGAATTACAGCCGAGCCTGGAGTAAGTGACGTTTGTCAGAGATGTTGTGAAGGTAGGAGCAGGAAAAGAGCAAACATTTACTAGCATGCCTTCAATGGGAAGGGAAGTAGGGTGCTGGAGTCTTTGTTCACATTATCTCACCATTCCAAGCAGCAAAGCCGTGTAATAGCTATTAATGTGCCAGGTTTTTAGGTGAGGAAATCAAGACCCAGAGAGTTATCTGAAGTCAACCAGTAAGTAAATTGGAGAATCATAACTCAGCACAGAATTCTTTAAATACAAAGTAAAATGCTTTGAAACCCCTGCTTCCCTTAAATCTAAATGAAAAATTCTTGCTTTTTGATGGCTGGGAATACATTTATTGAAACACACTCTTACCTTCAAATTTTCACTTGATAACAAAATTTAGGAAAGTCTCCACTTGATTCCTATGGTATAATAATAAATTGGCCCTTTATTCCTCAAGTATTTTTGCAAATGCAGTACCCTTTCGGCCTGCTCTGTTCCCACGAGGAAGGCAGGTCCAGCAGTTATATGTCCACTTTATAACGAAGACTATGAGCCAAAGGAAAGAGGAGATTGTGCAGAACGGTAATGTGTTGGGAAGTGGCGTGCTGGTCTCCCTATTCCTCATTCAGCGTTATTTCACTAGACTACAGCGCATCCACGAGAATTTGGTTGACATCAACAATGATGGGATAAAATGAAAAGACAAATAAAACAGGATCAGGAAGGAAATACTCGAGTCACTTAACAGTAGCTCCCTAACACTTTCCAGGCCAGTTTTCTTCTCCGTAAAATGAAAATAATTATGCTACGCCCACCTACTTCTTAGAACCGGTTTTATAAAACATAATAGCATTGGTATATGTTCTTGGAGTTTGTGAAGCAGTTTCATATTTTATGTCACTTTATTACTCATATTATTAATGCTATTAATACTTTAAGGCAAAGTAAGGCATTAATTTATACAAGTAACCAGGGAAAAGAATTAAATCCTCCAGCAGTCTAAGTATATATAGTAAGTCAGTTAAAATGATTGACTTTAAGGCCTACCCAGATACAGCTGGAATTTCCTGGCTGTTCAAGGTAGCCCCGATTCTCCAAACCAAAAAAATCCAAAACAGAGCAGAAAAAGGATATTCTTACCACCCTGAGGAAGGAGAATGCTGGGGTAAAGGGGATAAGAAAGCCATAAATTTAAATAGTGTTCCATATATTCTGAGTAAAAATGATCCCACCCAGAAAAATCTCTTCTTCCCTGAGGGGAACTAAGAACAGACTCATAACAGTCAAGTGTACAGTGATATTATGTTCTGTTTCTCTTGTCAGAAGGGATTCAGCCTTTGAAATATGTGTAGCAAAACTGCAGATTTCAGTTTCATGATTAATGAACTAAATTACGTTTTATTTCTTAAATGTGTGGAGGGTTCACCCTGTGGTCTTCCCTCAGACTTGAGTGGGGCTGCTGAGCAGCACATCTGGTCGTAGGCGAAGAGCTCTCTGGGCGCTTGTCCTTTCTTCCCTCAGAAACAGGCGATGCAGGGGACTGCAGAAACTCATTGGACAAGTGGGGTTTTTTAATCCTTGAACATCATGTTTACTCTCTCTGCTCCCCCTTTCCCATGAGAGAGAGATTAATTTCTAAGATATATCTAATTCATAATTTAAAAATTTTGTTCTACATGACTTTACATCACTAGATAATACTTTTCCCTAAAGAAAATATTTGCAGTCATCAGGCAAATATTTTACATCAGCTTCCCTGGGAAAGATTTTTGATGACACTTCATAATAACAATTTATATTTTCTCTGCAATTATCACTTTAAATAAGGGCTGCGGCACTGGAGACTTTCATATATGGATAAGTGTATTATATTTTTTTATTTTTAGAAGTGCTTCTCCTACCAAAATACACTACTGTGTGCTGTCACTAGTCTGCCTGATCACCAGTCTACAGAGAAATAAATGTCCTTTCCCTTCTCCTTTTTTACAAAAGTGTAGTATGAGTTTTAAAACACAGAAAAAAAGAAAAAAAACGTATACATGAAAAGTCAAGATCCAGAGATCTACGATAACAGAAAACGTACAGTCCCTTAAGACGTTTTTCTCCTCGACGGTTTTACGGAACTCTTCCTTACTAAACCATGTAAAAACTAATTTTTGGAGCAGTAGCTCTCCAACCGTGGTCCCAGAATGTCCTTTAAGCATTAGGCAGGCTTTTCCAATTTCAAAAGGAGACATGTGCTCATGTCTAGGGAAGGTTCCCAGCTAGAACAAGCAGAAAAGAAAAAGAAGCTGTTTATTCTGAAGGTCTTTACTGCTGGGAGGGGACCCACTGGAACCCGAGGTCTCTGGGAAACGGCCGTGACGTCACAGCTCCCACAATCCTTGGGGGGCAGTTCTTTGTTGTCTGCGTGTTTGTTTAATTTTTCTGATGAGAGCAAGTGGATTACATGTTTGTGTGTTTTCTTAATTTGGGGTGAAACTAAATCTTTGAAAATGGGATGAAACACTCCTCTGTTGATTTAAGAAAAAATGGTAATGGAGAATGTTAATATAAAAATTGTGTAAAAAATAAAAAGGAAATATTTTAACACCAAACTACAAACAGCGTCTATTTCAGAGTGGTAAAATATGGGTGACTTTACTTTCCCATTTAAACTTTTTAATGTGGCCACCTGGGTGACTCAGTGGGTTAAAGCCTCTGCCTTCGGCTCAGGTCACGATCTCAGGGTCCTGGGATCGAGTCCCGCATCAGGCTCTCTGCTCAGTCAGTGGGGAGCCTGCTTCCTCCTCTCTCTCTGCCTGCCTCTCTGCCTACTTGTGATCTGATCTCTCTCTGTGTGTCAAATAAATAAATAAAATCTTTAAAAAAACCTTTTTAATGTAAAATAATACATTTTCTAAAATGAGCATGTATTGCACTCTGGCATTATGCTTATATTAAAAAAATTATTCGCAGCTAGAAGTTGCAAAAACAGCAGAACTACACCATTAGAAAGAGAAAAGAAGAAGATCTACTTAATTGGCTTACTGCAGCTTTACTATAGATAGGGGACTATGCCTCTCCCCTACCCGCACCCCCCCCAAATCTCTAATCTTAAGAAAACCCTCCAGGTATATTAACAACCATAACATATTTAGAAAATAATTAAGCAATACTTGTAATAATTAAGCGCTGATTATTTCTACAGTAAAGCGTCAAGGGAAGGCGTTTGCTTGGTCTAAAATGAAGCAGTCAAGATACACGTCACGAGGAGCAGAATCTTGAAAGATGTCATGGGTGGATTTGCGAGAAAGAGGCCCAGAGTAAGGACATTTCCTAAGAGAAGTCAGAGCAGTAGAAACACGGGCAAATGTCCTAGCCCACCTAGCATCCCAGGGAAAAGGAGGGGACAGTTCTGATCTCTGTATGAATGGGCAAGTCGCTGGGACATGGATGGAAATATAGATTATAAAAGGTGATTAAAAACATCAACAACAACAAACGGGACAGATAATTTGGTCCTGATGTATAATAAAGCAAGATGAAAACAGAGAGGGCGGTGAATCACGAGAGACTTTAACTGCAGGGAACAAGCTGCGGGTTGCTGGATGGGGGGGCGGGGGTAACTGGGGGATGGGCATTAATGAGGGCACTTGATGAAATAAATGAGCATTGGGTGTTGTATGCAACCGATGACTCATCAAATTCTACCTCTGAGACTAAGAACATAGTATATATTAATTAAATTTAATTTAAATAAAAATTTTTAACAAAGAATAAAAAGCAGTTGTCAGTTCTAAAGGAGAGAGCCGTGATTTTTTAAAAATGTGTTTGAAAAGAATGCACTCGCCTGCCTTTTATGCATTCAGCCAATTTTCCTTGAGGATCTATTGTACCTGCCCTGTGCGCCACCTACAGATGGGAGGACAAGCACGGATTCAGGGAGGCCCGGTTAGGTAAGAGGGTGGTACAGCAGTGCAGGTAAGATATCATCGATTTTGAAGAGGAGATGGATTCAGGTGATTTTAGAAGGTAAACTTGTTGAGATTTGGACATGGACTGGACAGAGGCAGAAGGGAAGGAGTCAGGACGAGTCTGAAATTTCTGAGCTTCGCATCCCCACGTTGCGATACGGAAAACCTGGCAAAGCTGCTAGAGGGTCAGATTGGGGAACGGGAGCTCGTTGGTGCCACGTGTTGTTGTTTCGGAGCCTGAACCACTTCTGCCCTGTTCACATGGGTATGTTGAATCAGCAGCCACACATACGAACCCGCAGTTCCGAGGGGGGCCGTTGCAGCCGTAACCTGGGGGTCTTCAGTACGCAGAGGGGTGCAGAAATGGCGAGCCTGGAGAAGAGCTCCTAGGCAAACGGTATAAAGCCGGAAGGGGGGGTGGAGGGAGCCCAGTGCTTCCGCTGGATTCCAAAGGGGATCCTCTCAAGATGGAAAGGTGATCCTACCATGAAGCACTCCCTGAACCAAGGCGACCATTCACCCTATCCCAGCGGTAGAGGACTACTGGGATTTAGGGAAGTAGGCCTGGTGGGAAATGGAAAGAAAGTCACAGTGTACATGATTTCCGAGCGTCACCTCCCACTCTGGAAGAATGGCTAGTGTCAATACTCAGGTGTAAAGGATTAGATTCAACAGCTATTTCCACTGGACCTTTCAACTCAGATGCATTCACGAGTTACCTTAAAAAGAAACAGAACAGTAACCAGTTCCTCAAACCTCTACTCCAAAGAAGTCTCTGAGTGGGCTCTTATAAAATGAATTATCAGAGAGGAAAAATACAGGAAAATGCTTGGTTATGTTATACATCATTGAGCCTAACAGCTCTCTCCTTTTCTGAGGATTCTAGAAAACAGCATTTGGGAGGCTTCCATGGCCTATAGGCACCAGTTTTCTTGCAGCCTGAACCTCTGGGACAGCCAGTCGGGTCACAGGGCATGCAAAGAAGACAAGGATGGTTGACAAAGGCAGGAGGCTGGACCCTGATTCCCCCACCACCCACCAGGCCCAGGCCATATCTTCCAAGCCCTTTGCACACTAGCGTGAATTTGCGTGGGTAAATACAATGGAAAGTGGAGCAGATGGGGTAGTCTATATATATCCCAAGCGCTGGCTAGGACTTTCACTCTGCCCCATAGTCGAGTTGATTAAACTTAGCATATCCTGGCTCAAAGTTTGATTGAGTTGGGCCCCTTGGCCTTTAAGTCGTATATGTGAATCTTCTTTGAAAAGATCTGGCCTCCCCATACATATTTAGAGTTCTGGGAGAGAGCCCATCGGCTTTTATGCTTATTTATAACTACACCACCTTCCAGCACTGTGAGGTCCTTTAAAATATAATGACATGACTGATGATGAGAAATTAAGTGAATGGGCTGAATGTTCTTACTCTCAGACAAACGTTTGTGGGAATGCAATTTCCCTTGCAGCTCTGGCCTGGCACTTCTGTTTCTGGTGAACACCCAAGCTCAGATTATCTTGGAAGGTATTTATTAACCACCATCTCCACCAAGAAGACAAAGCATTCATTCTGCCAGTTTGTCGCTCCCACTGTTCCCTTGCCTTGTGGACCTCCAGATTCAGGGTGTGGTGGGGAGAGAGGTAGAAAATCCCAAGATTTACAGAAGGGGGTTAAGAATTGGCCTCCTATGCGGCGTAAGTCACCTGAAGCTCTTGCCCCCAAAGGGAGGATGAGTGGGAGCCAGGAGTTAGATCTGGGGACACACACGCACACGAGACTTGAGGTGACCATTGTCCTTCTCTTGAGGGACCCCAGGGTCTAATTCTAGGATGGCCCGTGTCTGCCTCTGTGAAGGTGGGGGTCCGACGAGGGCGGGTGTCCGTGCAGCAGCTGCCAACCCAGCAGCGCTGCCATCCCCCAGGCCCCCCGCGTCCCACAAGCACCCGGCGTTGGGAGGCAGACACGCCTCCACGACCTCCAGAGACGAGCCCTGTCCTCCCCAGGCACCGGCCTCGCACCCCCGGACCCGGGGTCGCCCAGGCCCAGGACGGAGCGTTGGGAGAGCCCCTCCGGGTCCTGCTCCCCGCGGGCCCTGAGCAGGGAAGGCAGAAGCTACCCGCTTTGTCCCCGTTTCCGTTAAGAGGCGCGTCCGCACAGATGGACGCAGTGCGCGGAGTGTCCCCAGGACACTGTTTCCCATGTCCTCCCACGTGGTAGGGGGTCTTCCCGGTGTCGCTCTCCCGGCAGGTCCCAGGTTTTCCGAAGGCAGGGCCGGCCTGGAAGGAAGGCGCCCCCTTTCGGCAGGAGAAGGCAGCAGCGGGGCGCGCCGGGCCGTGGGTTCGCGCCCCCGCGGGGAGCTGCACCTCGAAGCCCCGGATCCGGGGGCGCGGGCCGGGCCGGGTGCGGTGCCTGCGCTTTGCTCCAGCCGGGACGGAGGACACGCAAGTCTAACGTGCTGCCGAGCTCTGTTCTACGAATGAAAATCTCACTCTTCCCCGAATGTCTGCATCAAGGCTCCCCGGCGCCGGCCTCCTGCTTCGCCCCAAGGCCGAGACTCCCCGAGAGCGCGAGCTCCGAGTCTGCGCAGGAGTCCCCGTCTCTCCTCGCCCCTGAAGACAGCTCCCGACGGCGGGCAAATAGCTCCGAGCCCCTGAAGACCGCTCCCGACCGCGGGCAAATAGCTCCGAGCAGACGAAGTAGGAACCAGAGGCCCTGTCCTCGTGCTGTCTAATGACTCGAATCTTGGGGATTCAAATTAATGCACAGTTTTCAGATTCATCCCTCATCTGAAGCTGAGTCTGGGGAAATCAGCAGCGGCAAAAATCGGCCTCGAAGTCCTTGGCACTCGGAGCTCTCGTTCTGCGGGGCGGAAAGGGGCTGGGACTTCGGTGACCCTGGGACTGAATTCTGGTCGCGACTTCGTTCCTGTATCCGAGGGCTCGCAGGAGCGCCGGGATCCTGGAGGCTCTCGGGGTCCCTGGACTCTTCGGAGAAGTCACTGCGTGCGACTGATCTGCTCTGACAAGTCTTCTTTATTTTCTTCCAGAAAATCTCCTCCCGCAGCCACTGCTCGTGCCTCGGTCCCCCCACCTTGGCCTTGACTACCGCCCCGGGACTCAGCCTCCCGGAGACTTTTTCAAGAAAAGTGATTCCAAGACAAGTGAGATGTAGTGGTTTTTTTAAAAAGTCGAAACCTAAAATCGACAGGTGACAATTTTCGGTACGACTACTTCTGTAAGGCTGCCTCAGTAAATGAGACAAAAAACCAAGCCCAGAATCTTCTAATATTCGGACCACGGAGGAGGCATCTTACTCAAAATCTTGTACAGGTGGCAAACAGACCCGCAAACCCCCAGACACCACGCACTGTTTCTCCCCAGGTGTCTCTGCAAGGTATCTCCATATTGATGGATTTAATAAGAAGCAGCGTTTAGAGAAAAAGAGGTTGGGGCGGTTGGTCGATACTGTTTTTCTCTTTGAGATCGTTTTTAACTGAGTATGGTTAGCCTGCTCATCAAGCGATCTGAATTTACAAGAATCCAAATTTTTGTGGCTAAATCTTAATCTTGTGGATTAATATTAATAGACACCCTCTTGGTAGTGTTGAAAACGGAGTTAAAGGACCCCAGACGTAGGGCAGTGGTACTGGGCCCTGTATCAAGCTAAAACAGAAGTCGAAGCCGAGCACCTAATCAGATCACAAAGGCGTGGGTCCGCAGGTAGTTCTGTAACTGTCTGGACACCCAGTGGACACAGGAAGTTAGTCGCTTATCTGAGTATTTCCTACACATGTCTAATCTCTCGCTCAGAGGAATACTGCAAGAATCCTCTTGACTGATCTTACAAATTGGTTTGAATAAAGGATGCTGAACACCCAAGGTTGACTTTCTTTGGGGTGGAGTTCTTCTCCAAGAAACTCTTTCACTCCCTGAAAAAAAAAAGGAAGCTAAATGCAAGCCTTATGTCCTTCTCAATAAAGAGAGCTCCCCAATTAAAAAAAAAAAAAGTACTTCCTATGGCTTCTTCTAACTCCTTCTCTCAAAGGATAAAAAATAAGCAGATTTTCTCAGAACCGTAGAAAGCTGGCACCCGCAGGGACAGGAGACTCGCAGGGATGGCCGTGCAGGCAGATGTGCGGCACCCTGGCCCCGCGGCCCCCTGCGCCCCCCTGCGCCCCCGTGAAGGAGAGCGTTCTCCCAGAGCTGGTGGCCTGCTTGGGTGGTGCGGGCCCTGCTGAAGGAGGAAGCAGGTGAGTACGGTATTCGAGGAGAGGGAGTGTAAAAGAAATGTATCTTTTAAAATAAAAATCAAATGGACCTCTAGTTGAAAATCTACAGATACCATTTGAAAGTGAAAAAGGGCCTCGGAGGCCGCTGGCCGAGGCGCCTTTCAAAACTCAGATCAGAGCGGATCGGAGCCAGTGGAATAGGAAGGGATCCTTGGTTCTGAAGTTGCTGAGGGTTTTTGTTTGTTTGTTTGTTTGTTTGTTTGTTTTGTTGCAGGGGAGGGGTGTTTGTGACATCTCCTTGGTATGGAGATGCTTTATTCGCTCCTGCTGTGAAATCTACAATGATGCCCCTGGGAAGAGGAGGAAGCGGCAGGGCTCCAGTGATCCCCGCCGGCCTGCTGACACCCCTGTGTTCTGACCTAAGCATGTGGGGCCTGCTGAGGCCGCTGGGCCAAAATGCAGGGCTGCGTGACGCCTGAGGTGCGGCCGAGGCGCTCCGGAGTCTCGGACAGGCTCCCTCGGAGACGTGACCGGGGCGGCAGGGGCTCGGCGTCTTCTGGATCTGGGGGTCTGGAGCCGCGGCGAGTACTGGCACCCCGGGTCCTCCGACGGTACAGGCCCAGATCCCTGACCTTCACACGCCAAGCTGCCCTTCTACCCAAGGCGGGTGGGAGTCGCCGGACTATCCATTTTCCCCCAAAATATTAAGGGGAGGCCATCCAGCGCCCTGCTCCTGCCTGTAAGATAAACAAGATTTACCGCCTCTTCTCTGAACTTGACACGCGACCTACCTCCATCCTGGATTTCACTGCCTCCTATAAAGAGAAAAACTTCCAGGCTCCCCTTAAAATGATATCGTTCGTTGGCTCCCCTTTGAATCAAGATAACTGAGGCCCAGATTCAGAGTGCCAGCACGGGCTCCGGGGCCCCGGGGGGTGCCGCAGAGACGCCGGGCGCCCTAGGTGTTCCACATGCTAAAACTCCAGGGAAACTGATATTCTGATGTTTTCTCCAACTAGGGAACACCTAGAGATGTCCCCGCTCCCCTGGGCTTACCTCTGGGGGGGGCGGGGGGGCAGAGGGGAGCTGGTGGAGCCGGGCCGGGGAGTGTGGTGGGAGGACTGTGGGCCGTGGATTCCCTGCCGCCGCGTTTACACCTCTCCCTTTGTGACCAATCGATTTCCCGCGCCGCTGTTCTGCATTTGCATCCCGCCGTGGCCGGGGACCCAGCTGCGCCCTGGTGCACACTTAGCACCGGTCTGGGAGTGTGTGCGTGTGTGCACGCGTGTCTAATTGACTTTCCGTCTACCTTTTTATGACTACATGTGTTTCCAACAAAAGGTCTTATTAGGACAATCTGGTTTCACTAATTTAGAGGTTGGGAACGTGGAAGGCAGGAGCTTTTTTTTTTTTTTTAAGAGTTTGCAGAAGTTCAGATTAAGAAATGACAGCGGGATGCACCGTCCTCCTAGGAGTAGCTCTGCCTATTTTTATGACCTGTTCCTCTTTCTTCTCCCAGGCTCCCCCTGTTCTGCCCCCCTTCCCACCCCACACTCCCCCATTAGCCACCGGATTCCTAACAGTTAAAGAACCGTTTCTTTCAAACACTTAAGACATCTGAACCCAGAAGTCTGAGACATTTACTGGGCTGGGGAAATCAGTAAAAGGGAAAAGGGGTCATTCTACAGGGAGGGAAGTGGAATGAGCATCAAGCAGAGGGGAAGCAGAGTCGAGGTGAGGAGTGAGGGAGAGCAGCAAGAGGCTGTCGCCCTGGATCATGCTGAGGTCAGCCCCGGGGGTGACTGGAAAGTTGGCAGTATTAGTGTGGATGGAGCTGTTGTATTAATTTCGGCCGAAGAGGAAATTTAGGAAGGACGTGTGTCCATAGAGCTGGCGGAGCAAACCAGGTCGTGTACGTGTTTCCCATGTCCCGCAAAGGACATTACGGTGTCCCCCTCGGGGGCTGACTCCCAGCAGGCCGCAAGGGGCACCTGATTCTTGGTGGCTCTCTGTCCCTTTCAGGTTCGGAGCCGCCCGTTAGTCCCGAAGACTGAAAAGGCCTCTCCTGTCTGATTCACAGGCTGAGCCTCACTCTCCAGGGCAGCCTGGAAGCCTAGCAGGGCCACCCGGCCTCACTGCACAGCCCCCCTCGGCAAGCTGATGGGGGCCCACGGACTAAGCACAAGGGTCCTCCTGGACACTCTGGCCCCACTTACCAGACCTCCCCATTCTCGTCTCAGAGGTGATGAGGAGTTTGAGGAAACATTGGTTCTACCAGCAACAGCTCTGCGTTAGAACAGGCCCGGGTCGTCTCAAGAGAGCAAGGCCTCGCGGCTTTCCCTGCTACTTTCAGAAACCCGAGTGTCACTTCGTCCCCACCCTCTCGGCCTGCACGTCTGCTCCGTCCTTCCGAGCTGTCCGAGCGTCCTTCCTTACCTCTCCTCCTCCTGGCTGGCGCCCCAACTTCAGGTTCCTCGCCGGCCCCTCCCCACCGAGCCCCCGGGCTCCCTGCGGCCGCGGAGAGGTGTGCGCTCAGGAACCCTGGGGCAGGCGCCCTGACGTGTCCCCCTTCCCCGGGGACACGGGCTCCCCACCTTCGCCCGCGGCTCTTTCTGTGTCCCCGCGCGCCCCGCCGGACGCCACGTGCGCCGCGCGGCCTCAGCCACGCCAGGCCCGGCTCTCGGGGGCCGCCCGGGCCGCCTCCCGGCACCGCGGGCCCCCCCCCCCCCCCCCGC